>OX463859.1:27477517-27789012 GCA_949825065.1 Odontocerum albicorne | reverse complement strand
TTAGGTATTAACATAAGTTGTGTCCATTTTTTTTTTCAATTTAATAATGAGCGCCAAAAGTAAAACAAAATGGTAAATGTTATACGCCATTCCAAAGAAAATTTTCTGCTGTACAAGATATTGTATTTTCTTTTTCGTTATATATATTATTTTATTTGATTACAGGCCTTCAAAATAGAATGTCAAGTAGACGAAAGTGAGGATTTTCGACACCTCCTTCTGTTCGCGTTAAATCGAGGGAATAAAGCTGCCAAAGCTGCTCGCGATATTTGCAAAGTATACAGTGAAGATGCTATGAATGAAATGACAGCTCGTCGATGGTTTTTGCGTTTCAAAGATGGCAATTTCGTCCTGAAAGACATGGATCGTTCCGGACGACCAGTGGACTTCGATGAAGACCGCTTAAACCATATTATTCATTAAGACCCCCTTCAAACCACCGTAGAATTGGCTGAGCAGATGAATTTTAAAGGTATATTTAAGTTGAATTTTAGATAATTCAAAAACAGATGTTAGAACTGTCGTTAAATTATCTAAAATAAGACTTAAATTATATCTGAAAGTAAAATTAATACATATTTCATTATTGTAATTTAAAAAATTGTATCATTCAAATGCTGACCTTAATTTTCTATATACGTTCAAACCCTCATCCTATAGTCTCTTGGTATTTTCTGGTGGTATTATCTCTCTCGCCTGACAAGATGCACTGCGGTTGACCCAGTTGCATCCATATTTTTTTGTAGATGGTACTGAAGATTGTGGAAAAATCTCCTCACACTAAGATCAGAAATTACTATAGCAACAGCATGCTTACCAGCTGAACTTCGTGAAGATTGGTTGACTGCGTGCCTCATTACTTGGGCGTATTTTACTGTTCAATGCTGCGAGGTTTACTTGATGGTTTATTTTTGAAAGCCTAACGTGTTACTCTAAATTTTGTAAATCATAACAATATGGTTCCTTTCAGTAACTATAGCGTTTCGACCTAGCCTGAAGTGCGTACGAAATAATCACTAAAATACAATGATACAATCGGCATTTTGAAAATAAGTCTCAATCACGAACGCACAATGCTTACCACTTCATGCAATAAAATCGTCTAAAATGGTAAAATATGTGGTCATCAAGGATCACTAGCGCCTAGACAGCGACGGTGGCAATTTCAAGAAGTATTTTGGCCGCATCTATCTAATAGTATTCTCAGCAGATAAATGAAATATTACGGTTGTTATGGATTCTGATGAAAGTACTAAAACGATGAGGAAGTTATAAGAGAAAGCTTCGTGTCAAAACTTAATTTAGATCCCACCACATACTTAAAAAAAAAGCTTAAGACATTATAATGGTGGTCGTAACGTGTATCAATCGACCACTGAGATTAAAAGTATTAAATGGACATTTTTTTATACTAAAAAAAAAACGAAAAAAACCATATGCAAATTTTGTGTATAAATATTTATTAAATGCTTTCATATTTTTCGAAACATTATTTTTATTTCGATTTATTGAAATTTTATTCAAATCCTTCAGGAATTTCAGCAGTAAGAAATATCACAGAGCATTTAAGGAAAAATGTAAAGAATCTCGAATTTCTAAGAAACTCGAGGCGGTATTCGCTTAGGAATATACGAATATAATGGACCGACTGAATTCCTGAAACAGACTGAAAAACTTGCTTCTGGAAATGAATATTATTTTGATTTTTCTTTTTCAATTTTGGATTGTGTTCAATAACGTATTTTCACAGTCCAGTTGATTTATTTTTGCTCAATTGGTGTCAAACCCTTATAAATATACGATTTACTCCATATTGCAGCATTATACGGCACATACCTCCACATTGCAGCATTATACGGCACATACCTCCACTATGGTCACAGTTGTTGCCTAGATGTTAGATTGCCAGTCTTTCAAATTGGTGGTTATTAATTCGATTCTTGTTGATACCCAATTTTCTCAAGAAGTGTTCCGGTCAAATATACAAAAAGAAGACTTGTGATATTCAAGAAGCATTCTTAAAGTGCTTCCTGAATATTATGCCTGGAAACACGTTGTCAAATTGAGGTGTGAGAATCTTAAAGTACTTCCTGAATATTATGCCTGGAAACACGTTGTCGAATTGAGGTGTGAGAATCTTAAAGTGCTTCCTGAATATTATGCCTAGGAAGACGTTGCCAAATTGAGATGTGAGAATCTTAAAGTGATTCCTGAATATTACGAGTATGTCTGAGAAGTCGTTGCCAAATTGAGATGTGAGAAGCTTAAAGTGATTCCTGAATATTACGAGTATGTATGAGAAGTCGTTGCCAAATTGAGATGTGAGAATCTTAAAGTGATTCCTGAATATTACGAGTATGTGTGAGAAGTCGTTGCCAAATTGAGATGTGAGAATGCCAAATTGAGATGTGAGAATCTTAAAGTGATTCCTGAATATTACGAGTATGTCTGAGAAGTCGTTGCCAAATTGAGATGTGAGAATATTAAAGTGATTCCTGAATATTACGAGTATGTCTGAGAAGTCGTTGCCAAATTGAGATGTGAGAATCTTAAAGTGATTCCTGAATATTACGAGTATGTGTGAGAAGTCGTTGCCAAATTGAGATGTGAGAAGCTTAAAGTGATTCCTGAATATTACGAGTATGTCTGAGAAGTCGTTGCCAAATTGAGATGTGAGAATCTTAAAGTGATTCCTGAATATTACGAGTATGTGTGAGAAGTCGTTGCCAAATTGAGATGTGAGAATCTTAAAGTGATTCCTGAATATTACGAGTATGTCTGAGAAGTCGTTGCCAAATTGAGATGTGAGAATCTTAAAGTGATTCCTGAATATTACGAGTATGTCTGAGAAGTCGTTGCCAAATTGAGATGTGAGAATCTTAAAGTGATTCCTGAATATTACAAGTATGTCTGAGAAGTCGTTGCCAAATTGAGATGTGAGAATCTTAAAGTGCTTCCTGAATATTATGCCTAGGAAGACGTTGCCAAATTGAGATGTGAGAATCTTAAAGTGATTCCTGAATATTACGAGTATGTCTGAGAAGTCGTTGCCAAATTGAGATGTGAGAATATTAAAGTGATTCCTGAATATTACGAGTATGTCTGAGAAGTCGTTGCCAAATTGAGATGTGAGAATCTTAAAGTGATTCCTGAATATTACGAGTATGTGTGAGAAGTCGTTGCCAAATTGAGATGTGAGAAGCTTAAAGTGATTCCTGAATATTACGAGTATGTCTGAGAAGTCGTTGCCAAATTGAGATGTGAGAATCTTAAAGTGATTCCTGAATATTACGAGTATGTGTGAGAAGTCGTTGCCAAATTGAGATGTGAGAATCTTAAAGTGATTCCTGAATATTACGAGTATGTCTGAGAAGTCGTTGCCAAATTGAGATGTGAGAATCTTAAAATGATTCCTGAATATTACGAGTATGTCTGAGAAGTCGTTACCAAATTGAGATGTGAGAATCTTAAAGTGATTCCTGAATATTACAATTATGTCTGAGAAGTCGTTGCCAAATTGAGATGTGAGAATCTTAAAGTGCTTCCTGAATATTATGCGTTGCCAAATTGACATGTGATAATCGTCTCAAAACGTATATCGGTTCTCCAAATTAGAAACTGGGGATGAACTGTTCAGAGTCTAGATCAGAGGAAACAAAAGATTTCCACTGAATTGTTGCACCAAAAATCAATAATTAAGATAGTTAACGCGAAGAACTTTTGAGCAAAATATAACACTGAAAAATATCAAACATTACTCCAAAAGCAATTTTTTTTATAAATAAGCAAAAAAAACTCTAAACTTAAATATCTTGAATTAACTTATACCTCCGTATTTTTTTTATTTTTCTTGATGTAGATATCGGATCTGTTATTGCGAAAATTATTCTTGGGAGACAGAGAACCACCTGCCTCTCCACCTTTAAGATGGCCTTCCTGTCATGCAATGTCCCGAAGCCACAAAACGGTAGGTAAGCAATGGTAAAAATAATCACTAAATATTTAACTTTTTAATGATACTTATTCAGCGCGTTTATAATGAAGTTTGTCTACGAAAATTTTATTCAAATGACATCTATCCAATCATTCGCTCGCTTACTACACATTTAATTCTCATTTCATTGTAAATATTCATTTAGTTGTAAACTTTATAATTTATTTGCAAAAAAGTTTCACTGCATTATATCTCACTAGATCAGTGTTCCCCAACCGGTGGTCCGCGGCCCAGTGCCGGGCCGCAGAGACTTTCCGCCGGGCCGCAAACAGTATGCCAAATTTCAAGAAATTCGCCATGCAAAAATATTAAATATAGGATTTTCATCCATGTCCTCAATAAAATCGAAACAAATGAATAGACTGGACGTGAATGCAGCACTTCGTCTGTCAGAGACAGCACTGCAGCCAAGAATATCCAATATATTAGCAAAGATGCAACAGCAGGTTTCGCATTAGTTTGCTGAAAAAACCCCATTGTTTTTGTTAAATTTGAATTGTATCAGACAATGTTACAATTAAAATTGTTTAACTGTTATATGTATATTTGTTAATTATAGTTACATATGTCCATCTGTCACAATATAAGATTAAAAAAATATTACAATAAATAAAAAAAACATTTTTATTTCAGTATAAGTGGTCCGCGAAAATTTTTTCCTTTTTTTACCGGTCCACAGGTCTAAAAAGGTTGGGGAACACTGCACTAGATAACAGTTGTCCTGGGCCGAGTTGCTTTATTATACTCAAAATATCAACTACGGGAACGGCAACCAAGTGCGCAGATGTCGCCCGTGTGAATAAAACTAACGAAATCATATGAAGTAGACAACACTTGATACTGGCGTATACTCCTTCATATATAAGAGTTCACGGCCATTATGGAAGAAGAAAAAGGAGATATCTATCCGATATATACTAAACTTATTTCCGGAAAAAATCTTAGTTTCATTTAACTATAAATTTATAAGACCGTCATTAATTTTTGTCAACGAAATATATGTGATTCAAATAACAGGAAACATAAATTATGTCTAGGGAGGAAATGTTTCTGAACCACATTCACCTCAAGCTTTTGAGCTCTGGTACATCAGGGATTGATCTCTCACAAGGACTTGTAATTGGAAACCTTATGAAGGAATGGGAATTCTCTGGATAAAAAGCTTTAAAAATCAAAATTGTTGAATATAACGACGCAAAACTGACAGCAACGGAGCTTGAAGTAAAACATTATTATATTTATTATTTTATAGTACGAGTACATGTAGTAAAGTTCAAAAGTTTTCGGCTCAAGGACTTAAAAATATGAAAGAATGTTTGTTTTTAATTTTTCAATACCAATAAAAATGATTCTGAAGTTTTGTTCTCGAAATTCTATAATATTTAAGAGATCAATTCGTCACTTTTAATTTTTTTCCACGCAAATTGACTCATATAAGGCCCTTCGGAGTGTTATACACCGTGGTTTGACTTATAAGACATTACAAAACCTTATGCGACTGAAACGATGTTCCGGTAAAGCCTCAAAACGTAACATTATTTACGTTTAAGGGAGGATTGAAAAAATATTACATTACTCAGAATACCCTTTTAGCCTAATTTTTCTTTGTTTCCCTTCTTCATCCTCAAACGAACTCCTTTTCTCTACTTATGCCATTATTGTTTAGACAGTGGTTATTTATTTTTATTTGTTTAACTTGAATTTAGTTTTAAAAAATTTAAGTCAGTGGTGGATTAAAAAAGTTTAATGTATTCAAAATGAGCTGGGTGGTTAAAATAAATAGTTCTATATCAATAAACCTGCCAGATTTACTTACTACTCGTGTGTAATATATAACCATGTGCACAAAAAAATTAATATCATGCAACTAACAAATTTGACTTTCATTGTATGAAGGTCATTTACAACTGAACAAATACGAAGGCGGTCCGATAAGTACTTAGCCTCACCGCCCGATGGCACCACTATCGCAAGAGCAATTTTTATCGCGTAGTACATTCTTGTTGACAGCTACTGTCAAAATTTCAGCCGAATCGGATGCGTAGTTTTGTTTTGACCGCGTGTGGAAGCGAGCGTGTCTGCGGATTTGAGAAAAATGAAAAAAGAGCAATATCGGTCGGTGATTGTTCACTCCGGACAACAAGCGCAATCGTGAGACCACTTCAGAGCAGTGTTTGACGATGTTTAAGCGCAATCCGAAGGAGTTTCTGCGTCGTTTCGTGACCGTCGACGAACATGGATACACTGGCACACACCCGAGACCAAGGAACAGTCGAAACAGTGGACTTCACCCGGCGAACGTGCTCCGAAGAAGGCGAAGACTGTCCTATCGGCTGGAAAGGTGATGGCCACCGTTTTATGGGATTCAAAAGGTGTGATCTACATCGACTTACTGGAGAAGGGCAAAACGGTCACAGGGCCCCATGCGACTTCATTTTGTTTCCAAATTTGAAAAAGTCACTCCTTGGGCAGAAATTTGAGTCGAGTGAGGAGGTTATCGCCGCCACGGAGGCCTTCTTTGCAGACTTCCAGAAAACGTATTTTTCAGACGGGTTAAAGAAGTTGGAGCATCGCTGGGTCAAGTGTATCGAACTCAAAGGAGATTATGTTGAGAAATAAATCGCCACTTTTCCAAAATTTTTATTATTCTTTTGTAGGCTAGGTACTTATCGGACCACCCTCATATATGCAGAAAATACCCAACCCATATTTATTTTAACTTTTAAATACCTCATAGGATAAAAGTAGATTTTTAAACTTTTAAATACCTCATAGGATAAAATACGAAACTAAGTTTCGTATTTCGTATTTGAATATACGAAACTATCAATAAGGAATTTCGTATTTCGTATTTGAATTAACGAAACTATCAATAAACATGTAATAAGGGAACGTGTGAAGGTTTGAACGAAGGTGAAACGAAGACATAAAAAATGAATGCATGGATAAATGTGATGTTTTAAGTAAGAAAAGAGTTTAATGATGAATTATACTTGTGGAGAGAATGGATGGTGAAAGAATTCCTAAACAAATATACAACTCAGAAGTGTTAGGTGTGCGTGGAAGAGATATACCGAGGAAAACGTGGCAAGATCAAATGGACTAGATTTTGATACACTGTGTAACTATGTACACAAAAAAAGTATTGGTCTGTAACTATGTACACAAAAAAAAGAATTGGTCTGTAACTATGTACACAAAAAAAAGTATTGGTCTGTAACTGACTAAGCGAATATACAAAACAGAAGCGTGCGTCGAGGCGAAAGTTGTGTGCTTGGATAAAAAAGTTTGGAGGTCTATTCTCTCTGCCTACTCTATATAGGACATGATGTGATGATATGTAACATATATCTTATATAACAATACTAAAATATTATACTTATTAACATTATAGATAGGCAGCATGAATGCTGTTAGTATTAATATTAAAATGATAATTTATACAGCGCTGTTTAGAGAGCAGATTTTCCTCAAGGGCGCTCTAATTCTTGATTCAAATCCACTCATATTGAGCGATTAAAAATATAATAAAGGGTCTTTCAAATTGAGCGGTTTTTTAAATTCTTGGATAAAACACAGGTGGCGTCGCGAGCTTGCCTGAGTCTTGTGACATTTGAGAAGTGTAATGTATGGCATTTATAAAAATGGAGTTGTAAATGGTACAATACAACAACGCGTTCAAATTGTTGAATTATTTTATGTATGGTAATCTCCGGAAACGGTGATGTTAATTGGCCACCAAGATCGTGTGATCTGACACCGTTGGACTATTTTCTCTGGGGTTACGTGAAAAACTAGATCTATAAGAATGACCCCTAATCAATTCCTGAGCTGAAGGATAACATTATTCGCGTTATTGGTGAGTTAGAACCGCAATTATGCCAAAATGTCATTGAAAATTTCGACAAAAGAGTGGACATCTGTGGAGCTGCAAGAGGTGGGCATTTGGCGGATATTGTTTTTTGTATTTCAATGTCATACTCGTACATTATACTTCAATGAACAATAAAAAGTTTTTTGAAAACAAAGCAAATTGTGTGTTTTATTCAAGAATTAAAATAAATAGGATTAAAAACAACCGCTCAATTTGAAAGACCCTTTATAAAAATAAAATAAGTTGAGTGTAAGGATAGGAAGATAGTGACTGCGGCCATTATATTAGCCACCACATCTGCATATGTTCTTAAAAACATATTTGGTAAGAAAACCGCTAAATTTATCAAGAGAAGACGAATTACAATGAAATCTTTGTACATTTTTCGATGTGTGATAGTAATACATTCAGCTCTAGTACAGCGGTGTGACCAGTGAGTTTGCTGGTGTGCACCTGCTCACTCACTTAAAAAAAAACTCCACGGCATAGCTTCGCTTTTCAAGTAAATTGGCGTTGGAATGGCGAGCAAATCCTTGACTACGAGGCCCAGCAACGACGACGACGGCTTTAGGTGTTGTGAGTATCATAAATTTTGACAAGATCTCCCGAAAAGGGTTATCTTCAATTACTTTGTTAGCACAAATATTTCCAAATTCTTTGCATGCTGTATAGTCCAAGAACTGGAGTACTGGTATGATGGACACGTTGGTGTGTCGCACCGTCCAAGTATCTTCAGCGTGTTTTGTCTAGCATCATCATATATCTAATGATCAACTGTTTTTTCCTCATCTTTGCTCTCATTTTGTCGGTTTTCTCTTCAAACAAGAAAACAAAGAAGATGAGGGAATGTATTATTTTTCTTAATTTATTGTTGAAATATTTCGACCCTTCCATACTCGCTGTTATTTGACATAAAACTCTTCAAAATAGCATTTCGACCCTTCCATACTCGCTGTAATTTGACATAAAACTTTTTTTCCAAGTGATGGATAGCTATACCGACAACCTTCCCCGACACGAACTCCATAGACGCCGCTATAAATGACTTCACAACCACCATCAAATCCGCTCTCACATCCTCTTCAAAAGAGAGACCAGCCGATAAACCCGAACTTCCCCTTCCTCCACATATCAAAATACTGATTATGGAAAAAAACAAAACCAGAAAGTTGTGGCAAAACACAGCTGTCCCCTCTTACAAAACCGACTACAACAGATTAGTCAAAAAAATCAAACACCTCCTACAGCAACTCCGCAATGACAAATGGTCAGACTTCGTCGAGTCTCTCGAATACAATGATGGACATAAAACTCTTCAACATAGCATTTCGACCCTTCCATACTCGCTGTAATTTGACATAAAACTCTTCAACATAGCATTTCGACCCTTGCATACTCGCTCTAATTTGACATAAAACTCTTCAACATACCATTTCTTCTAAAAAATCAATGAGCTTAAAGCTATTAACTCATATTTTTTTAGTAATTCGACTACAATTTCATTGCTGTTTGAGATTTTTATTTAAAATTTGACGCTTTTTGTTCTTCTTCCTCTTGGTTTAGGTCGTATGCCCTGTTTGTGAAGGTGGACTATGCTGTGATGATGACGTCCAGCTGTCCTTCCACCTTTTCGGCGGCCTTCATGGTAATCTCCTGCTGTTAGGGTTTTCAGTCTTAGCGATTCTTGCCAGTCTTATATCCTCCCTCTTATATCTGCTTTTCGTTGAGGCCTTTTAAATATCGGACTCCATAAGGTTTTTAGTCCTCAAAAATATCTATATTGCAGTTCAATTTGATATTATTTTGATCATCTGTATGCAGTAGACTCTCGATTATTCGGGGTTGCATCAACTGAGGTAGTAAAAAAATTCGAATATTTTTTATAACATTTCGAAATATTATTAAAAAATGTTATTAAAAAAATCAATTTTTACTACCTGCAACCCGGATAATGCAACCCCTAATAGTCATATTTAAAAAAAATAAAGTTACCCTAACTTCCAATTCGGAATATTTGTTATAGTTTAAAATAAAATCTTTTGGTTATTTAGTATGGTGTATTTCCCATTGGACTCTGTCCTGTCCCTGTCTAAACTTGCCATGGGATCCGCCTAACTTTGACTGAATTTTAAGCAAGTTTAGATAGAGTAAGTCAATTTATGACGAACTTTACCTAAACAATCACTGGCTGAGGTAACCTGTAAATAAAGTATCTATCAAGCTTGATGAATAATTTATTACACAAAATAATGACATACAAGTTCAATGAAATGTAATAAATCACCATTTTATTTAAATTCTTTCTCGTCGTGACCTCGATGCACACATTGTTATGCATATTCATGTTGTTTTCTTTGGAAAAAAGTGCGGTGACTTCGCATTGACTTCCGTATTTGTATCGCTTATTTTGTTTATTGATTCTTTTTACATGCTTAAACCATTTCATAGTGTTTTTTTTATCTTACTTGACACATCACAGTCATTTCTATCACTTCATTTCGTATTCTATCATACATTGTTACCCCATGCATTCTTCCCAGAGTACACATTTTGACAGTATTTATTCAGCTCCTTTCTGTTTTTTCACACTCACATGACTCTCAAAAGTGAAAGTTGATACTAAACTACTATAATTTTAGCAGATTTCGAGTATATATTTTTAAGTGCTGTATAAACTTATTTCCTATAGCTACACGCAGTTTGATATCCTTCATTCTACATTCCGTCTTAAATTATCACCCTATATAGTATTCTCAGTGCATCCATTTACTCGGCTCATTTCTTGTATCTTCTTCCTAGTGTCATGTCAGGTCCCCCCAACGTTGACTATCACCTGAGAGTAGGCATCTTTGTCTCTGGCATCCCGAAAAAGATCCTCAACGCTCCTTATACCAGTTCAATCACGTACATTGCGTAGCCAGGAGATTTGCCTCCTGCCTACACCTCTTCGACCCTCTATTTTGCCTTGGATGATCAGTTGCAGTAATTTGTACTTTGTTCCTCTAAGTACCATACATGACCCAAATAAGACACCTTTCGGATTTTAATATTAGTCAGCAACTCTCCATCAACTTGTAAAATGTAACAAATACATTATTTATCTACAAACAATAATGGTAGAACTTGAAGAAATGAATCCGTTCAAAGATGAGAAACGGAAACAAAATAAAATAAGCTTGAAGGAATATTCTATATTAACGTAATATTTTTTTTAATCTTTCTAGATCGTAAATAAAGATGGTGCATACCTGATAACTCTTCAAAGTTAGTTCCACAGTCGTACTGAGTGCATTGTTATTTAAGATATATAAAATGAGGTGTAGTATGTTGGTCTCTCATCACCTGGTATATGGTATATAACATATTATACGAGGCATATCCAGAAAGTAAGTGTACTGAATTTTTGTAGGTTACAATTTTTTTTTAAATTTTTGTTAAACAAAAAAATACGTGGTTACCGTAGTACATATGTAAGCTATTTTTCGACATAGTCGCCATTCCTCTCAATGCAGGTGGTGAAGCGGGGTATCAACTTTTTGATGCCTTCCTCGAAGTAGTTTCCCGCCAACCCCTCCGTCCACTTCTCCACCTCCTCCTTTACCTCCTCGTCGGTTGAAAACTTTTTTCCACCCATGTACAGCTTCAGGGAGGTAAAGAGATAGTAATCTGAAGGTGCTAGGTCAGGGGAATGCGCGGGATGGTTCAGGACATCACATTTAAACGAGGCGAGCAGTTCCTTCGTGGCGTTGGCCGTGTGTGGTCTTGCATTGTCGTGCAGCAGGCAGACTCCCTTTGTCAGCATGCCTCTCCTCTTGTTCTGAATCGCCCTCCGCAATTTTTTTAGGGTCTCACAGTATCTTGCAGAGCTGATGGTCTCCCCTTGAGGCATATATTCAATTAAAATTATGCCTTGACAGTCCCAAAACACGGATGCCATGATTTTCTTGGCTGAAATTGTGGTTTTGAACTTTTTGGCGGAGGGTGAAGAGGTGTGACGTGACCGTTTTTAAACTCGCGACACCACTTGTACACACTCGTACGATTCATAGCTTTATCACCATATGCAGTTTTCACCTCATTATTAAACCTCAACCGGAGGTTTTTCCTTCCAAACGAGATAACGGATGACGCCGCGTATTTCGCACTTGGCGGGAGATTGGATTGACATTTTTCACGAAACGTGTTGTCGCGTCGACACTTCTCAACGTATTGACCTCAAACCGGTCTCGTTGCGGAGGGGAAGGGTCAGGCTACACGGAAGTGTAGCCAACATGTCGAAAATAAAATCCATCCGGACGTGAGAGCCTCAATACACTTACTTTCTGGATACGCATAGTATACTTAAAAGAGGAGAAAGGAAAAAATAAAAATATGCCGGTGTGCTCCGATCGTCTCCTTTTGGTGTGCCATAGGATCCAGTACAGCGGTGTGACCGGTAAGTTTGCTGGTGTGCAACGGCTCATTCACTTAAAACAAACTTTACAGCACAGATTCGCTTTCCAATTGAATTGACGTTAAAATAGTGAGGGAATCCTCAACTACGAGGCACAGCAACGTCGATATTTTATTATGAAACAGCACTAAATAAGTAATCTATTGGTTATTTAAAAAAAGGTAAAAAAATATCACAAATTGTCCTTTACATTAAATTTGTCAATTTAAAGTTTTTTTCTTTTTCAATACTTTTTTATATTTCAAAATTGAATTTTTCTTTTCAACTAAATATTTTCATAAAAATGTAGTGTAAATAGAATGAAGAATTTTTCAACAAGGACTTTTTCCTTAAAAAGATTTTAATTTACACTCTCAAAGGAAACTGAATATTTTATTGACTCGTCTGTGTGGGTTGTCCGCTACAAAATATGAATTTCAGGTCAAATAATTTTTGTTATAAGTATGAAGTAATGTGAATAAAGAATTTTATCCCTTCGTTTTTCGTAATAAATATATTTTTTTAATAATTAAAAGGTTTTAATTGATGTTAGCATTATAATGTTTCCATTTGTGTGTAAGCTTTTATCTGATGTGTAGATGAATAAGGAATTTGTGTAGAGCTTGTCAATTAAAAGGTTTTAATTCATGTTAGCATTATAATGTGTCCATTTGTGTGTAAGCTTTTATCTGATGTGTAGATGAATAAGGAATTTGTGCAGGGGGCTTGTCAATTAAAAGGTTTAAATTGATGTTAGCATTATAATGTGTCCATTTGTGTGTAAGCTTTTATCTGATGTGTAGATGAATAAGGAATTTGTGTAGAGCTTGTCAATTAAAAGGTTTTAATTCATGTTAGCATTATAATGTTTCCATTTGTGTGTAAGCTTTTATCTGATGTGTAGATGAATAAGGAATTTGTGTAGAGCTTGTAAATTAAAAGGTTTTAATTCATGTTAGCATTATAATGTTTCCATTTGTGTGTAAGCTTTTATCTGATATGTAGATGAATAAGAAATTTGTGTAGAGCTTGTCAATTAAAAGGTTTTAATTGATGTTAGCATTATAATGTGTCCATTTGTGTGTAAGCTTTCATCTGATGTGTAGATGAATAAGGAATTTGTGTAGAGCTTGTCAATTAAAAGGTTTTAATTCATGTTAGCATTATAATGTTTCCATTTGTGTGTAAGCTTTTATCTGATGTGTAGCTGAATAAGGAATTTGTGTAGAGCTTGTCAATTAAAAGGTTTTAATTGATGTTAGCATTAAAATGTGTCCATTTGTGTGTAAGCTTTTATCTGATGTGTAGATGAATAAGGAATTTGTGTAGAGCTTGTCAATTAAAAGGTTTTAATTGATGTTAGCATTATAATGTGTCCATTTGTGTGTAAGCTTTTATCTGATGTGTAGATGAATCAGGAATTTGTGTAGAGCTTGTCAATTAAAATGTATTATTGAAACTCGTTGTGCTTTCATTTCTTGAGTGGAATTCAGTTTTCAGCTTTCTGCGCCCTGGTCTATTGTGTGCGGTAGTGGCTTTTGATAGCAGATTATATGAATCATGTTAGTGTTTTGATATTTATGAATATTATCGTACCATCTTGCATTTCTGTATTCACTCGCACTCTGATTCAAATTTAACTGCAACAAAATAACTTTCCACATAATGATTTAACACTTAAATCTAAATAAATTTTACATAATAAACGTAAATTAAAGCGACAGGGCTATTATTCTCTTTCAGGCCAGTTAAAACAATGAACCTAATTAAACCTTTTTGGTTGAAACAAACAAAAATAAAACCATTTTTTGGTTAAAGAAGAAAAAGATCCAATGGTTTGTTTTGAAAATCATTTTAACTAAATTGATTGTTTTCGTCTTGTTTTTTGTTGGATGAAGAAAGTTTGCCATATCAAAGTTCAATAAGGACTGGTTGTTCAAAAACTGGTGATTCCCAACATGTCAGGATGGTCGGCTCCTATTAAGTTCTTATGTTAGTTTTTACCCATACATTATAAAATATTTGGCTATATAAGTGAATCGCACGTACGCGTCACATAAAACATATGATGTATTTCCTGTTTGTTATTTGGTATTTTTTATGCTTGTTGATATCCGTGCTGTGTCACGACCTCAACTGAAATGTGCCTTATGCGCGGCCATCGCGAAATAGTATCACAAGTCGGCCAGCTCATGTATGTGTAAACTTGTGAGAATTGTGATTTTTCGCAAGTTATGACGGCATGTACGGGCGAAAACGAGCGCTTGCTATGAGTGATTGGCCGCGCATAACCCAAACGTAAAAAAATACATTCCCCGTTCACTCTGTCTACTGCTTTTTACCTGGGACCATTTACTACCTGCCTAAGAGGAATCTCTTCACCCTGCTACTTTTCACCGGAAAGCATCAAGTAAGCCGAAATTTTCGAGCATTGCGCAGCAGCCATCCACATATTTCTACAGTTCTTTGTACCGGTGCCGTACAATAAGGTTGATAAACTACGTATTAAGTATTATATATATGGTCAACGCGTTTGTAAAACAAATCAGGTCTTTAACTTCAACTTAAGTTAGCTGTGTTGAATTTATTCATATATAAGTGTCAAATAAGTCTGTTTAACAATTAAGATCTACAATTTAAACACTAAATCAATTCATTTAAGATTATTTCTATCGTATTACATATATAATTATTTCTCTTATACATATAAGAGATTTCTCTTATACATATAAGAGATTACTCTTATACATATAAGAGAAATCTCTTATATGTATAAGAGAAATCATTATATATGTAATACGATAAAAATAAGCTTTCTCTTATACATAAGAGATTTCTCTTATACATATAAGAGAATTCGTTATACATACATACGATATATGTATTCATACTATCACATCGTCTCCCTATTGGGGTGGGCAGAAAGAAGAGAGCGCTAGACTTTCCTATCGTGACAAATCTTTCGTCCATTTACTTTCTCATACAGCTCCTACGATTCCTCTGATATTTGAAATTTCCTTCTTTCAAAATAACGTAAACATGATCCAACCATACATTCATTGGTCATCCTATACCACGCCTTTCTCTTACATTTGCACTGCATATTTATTTTGTTAACCTTTTTTCATTCATTCGTTTCACGTTCCCAAACCATATCAGAGTGGTCTTCATGGTCATGTTTAACAAACACATCAACCTTAAGTTCACACTAATACCTCATCACTATTTCTCCGTACTTTGTCTTACATGGTCAACTCATGTATTTTTCTAAATTCACACATTTCAGTATTGTTCACGTTTCACTCCCATATATTATGACATATTTTGATTCTGTCCAGTTTGAGTATATTTATGTTTTATTTCCTATCCCATTAACTTTATTTCCTATCGCTACAAGTCGTTAGATATCCCTCTTCACTCTGTCATCATCTGAGAAAATACTTCCTCAATATCGAAATTCTTCAACTAAGTTTTAATCTTTCATACCTCACCGATATATCGTATTTACTTTTCCAAAGTCATGGCGACTTCATCATACATCCAGATAAATCAATTATGAAATTTGGTATTTTCCACTGTTCTAAAATTCTAACTAAAGAACAATTGTAAAATTAGCACATTTTTTAAATTAATTTAAACTCCTACATTAAAAAAATCACAGATAACTAAAGATCCATATAACAATGCAAAGAGGATGCTGTAAAATCTGAGTCTTTGTTCTGGATTACCGTTTTATAACTAGCGAAGGAAATCTCTCGTCCTCTGTTCTGCATAGTGAAGCGCACTGGTTTGCAGTTGGCCTTTTTCCAATAAATTTTGATTAAGGGAAAAGCATCTGTTCGGGTGCATGCATTTTATTACAGGTTTAAAGATAAGTATTTTAATGCAGTAAAAGGTTTGAATTTCGTATTATTTGAGCCATTATACCATTGTTAATTTTTGGGTACAGGAAAAAATATAATTTAAAATTAATTAATTACCGTATTTTTTGGAGGTTTAGATGCATCCTTAATTTATAAGTCACATTTTAGAAAAGAATATTTTAATAAGCAAACATATTTATCCACTTTTATTTCTTTAATTACTGTACGTCACCGGTACAAAGATTGTAAAATAGGTGGATGTCCGCCGCTCGATACTCGGAGATTTTGGTTTACTTTATGCTTTTCCGGTGAACAGTAGCAGGGTGAAGAGATTCCTCTTTAGCAGGTAGAAGTTGGTCATAAGTAAAAACACAGTAGACGTTCCAGAAACTGATAATGTATTTTTTGACGTTTTTCATTCCTTATGTGCTGCCCATCGCTCATCTTCCTTCCGTGGTTGCAGTCCTAAGACTGGTTTGCAGCAATTTGAACTCTTCTCCTACTTGAGATTGAATCATGTTTTGCTGGTTCTTAGGATGCCACTTGGGCCTTTAATGTGGTAGTTTCCCGTTTCTTTCCACATCCTATGCCGTTGACCACGAAAGTTCTTCCGCCTTGCTCATCGTACGTCCGCTCATCGTAAGTCCCTTTATTCGCCCGTGTATGCCGTCATGGCTTGCTAGATACTATGTATCTCACGCGTTCTTCGCTTGCATGGGCCGACCGACTTTTCATAGTAACTATTGCAAAGGCCACGCATAAGGGACATTTAATTACAATAGGTACACATCAATTCCATTTTTACATTTCATACAAAACAAAATAAATATATTTTTTGGGTGACGCATACGTCCGATACAATTATTATTACCATAACTTGCACCAGTAGTATTCAGCTCATCTAAACTCGTCGCGGCACTGCCACTCGTTTGTCTCGGCACTGTCACTAGTTTGGTTACTGTCACTCGTTTGGTTACTGTCACTCGTTTGATTGCTGTCACTTGTATTATTGGTAGAATTATTGACTTCACTGTCTTAAAAAACGAAGTCATCTTCAATACCATCCATCGCGCTACTGATATCACATTTCTCTAAAAAATATATAACTCTTTTGTTTTACTTCTTCTTCCCACGAATAAAAGGAGTAATTAAAAATATAATTCTTAGGAATTAAAATTTAATATGTGCAAGGTATAAAAATGCGTGAATAATATTTTTTTAGTAGGTGAAATTATTTTCTGCAGGGGCCAATTACAATGCATCACCTATCTTCGGACCATAAGGCACAACGCAATTTTGTTGATTTTTCTATGTAAAAAAAGTGCGTCTTATAGTTTGAAAAATACGAACTAGACGGACATTGTTATATAAGTAGTATAAATGATGCTGAGACAGAGGATTTGTGTTTGCTTCCACATTTTAAATTTAAAAAAATTAACGATCAATCAATTAGTGGAAAGTTTAAAAAAAACTGGAAATGTAAATAAAACATTAGAGCGGCAAAGATATGGCATTATGTAAATCAAATATGTCACGTAAAGGACAATCGAAAAACAAATGATCTAGTCTTATCGTTAAGACCAAAGTCGCAGTCGGAATCCTCCACAATACCCATTCTGTAAAGGTGACTTGAGGTGCGTGGCATCGTGGTAGCGTACTGGACTTCTATGCAGAAGAGCACTTGGTCGAACCATATGCTGTGCTACTCCTCTCGAATGATACAGGCATTTTTCCGTCCAGTATTCAGGGGATACCTTTGACTTCGGTCATATCTATTATTTAAAAAAAAAATAACAACATGCCGGTGTGCTCCGATGTCATCGGACCCAGTACAGCGGTATGGTTGGCGAGTTTGCTGGTATGTAACGACTCACTCACTTAAAGAACAGAAACAAATAGAACTCCACAACAAAACTTCGCTTTTCATCTGAATTAACGTTTGAATGACTAGGGTATTCTCAACTACGAGGCCCACCAACGACGATGGCGACGTAAAAGTGACTCGCAACCAAGCAACAGCCCATCTCACTTACACCTCCATATTGTTCTTTCTCATTATAGAAAAGTTACTAAGCCAAAGTAAACAAATTTTCTATTCGAGTTTTTTTACAAAATATACGCGTCAATTTTTTTTAACTTTCGTTGTTTTTATATACGAAAACATATAGGAACAACAGTCAAAACATGATAAATTTACAAAATTTGAATATAGCCAATAAAGTTTTGAAAAATCTCAGTTTATCTTAACTTTCCGGCCCGTTTCTCTCTTAAATTCGCAATATTTGACAGAATGTATGTTGTAGTTCGGTGTAATGTAAAACTTTACTGATAATATTGTACACTCAACTTTGCATCGAATCTGAGATATTTCTTTTCCTTTTGTGAGCGATAAAAAATTACACATTTGTTGCTTATTGTAATATTTTTTAAACATCTACATATACACCGTCACGATGTTTCCCTGTTGGGGTTGGCAGAGCCGAGAGAGCGCCACTTTCAGACATCTTTCGCCTCCTCCAAATTCATACACCTTTTTATACAACTACTACGATTTTGCTGACTTTGTATATTTTTTTAAACAGGGAGACAGTCTCAACCCATTCCTTTTTAACACTTTTATGGATATAATAATAGAAGAGGTGACTTCTTTGGGGCTGGGCTATAAAATGGGAAATAAATTGATCAGTATAGTGTGTTATGCCGACGACGCTGCAATATTAGCAGAAAACGAAGATAACGCTCAGGGAATGCTCTGCTAATTGCACCTTGCTTCTAAAAAATACAATATGACGATTTCTGTGAATAAAACAAAGTGCGTAACAATATCAAAAGAGCCACTCAGATGCAAACTGATCATCGTTAACGTACCCATCGAGCAAGTCATGCGATTCACTTACCTAGGTGTAGAGATCTCCAGCAACAGTGACCTATGTTATATAGTGAAGTACGAGCACAAACTAATAAAACGACAGCTTTGGCTGGCTGCCTGCGGGACACTATATATATGGAGAAACAAACACATGCTAACTGAAAGTAAGGTCAGGATATATAAGATATGCGTCCGCCCCATCATGAGATATGGGATAGAAGTGAGAGTCGCTACCAACAGGACAAAAAACCTTCTTAGAGTTGCGGAAATGAGAACCCTAGGCTCCATCGCAGGCAGAACTCTTAGAGATCGGATCAGAAATGAGACGATAAAGTCTGTCTGTGGTGTTGAAGACATAGTGAGGTGGGGAAGAAGCAGAACGCCCTTCTGGAGGGATCATGTAGACCGCATGGAGAATACGAGATTTACGAAAATTGTTAAGACTGAAAACCCTAGCAGCAGAAGATTACCAGGAAGGTCGCCAAAAAGATGGAAGGACAGCTGGACGTCATCATCCCAGGACAGCCCACCGTCACAAACAGGTCATACGACCTAGATCAAGAGGAAGAAGAAGAGAGAAGTTTTTTTTTCTTATAAAATAGCACTTGATTCAATCCAAATTCTCTTAATTTACCTTAACCATGCCGTCCATTCTCATTTGCACTGAATATTTGTTTTGCTAGTCTTTCTTAATTTATTCTTTGTCATCCTAGCAGATGTTGATACTATCCAATTTGAGTATATGTATGTTTTGGTACTTCATTAACTTTGTTACCTATCGCTACATGCCGTTTGATATCGCATATTTCACTCGTCTACAATGATATAACTCCTACGATTTCTCTGCCTATACATTTCCTTCTTTCAAAATACCATTCACATGATCCCATCATGCTTTCCTAGATTTTCCTCTACAACCCCTTCCACTCACATTTAAACTGTCTTTCTTCTAATTCTTCTAGTCAGGTATCATCCCTTGATTTGTTTTTATTTTTTGGTTCTTAATGACTCTGTGGCCAAGTTGATAAGACGCTTGTCTTCTAGCCCGGGGATTGCGGGCTTGATTCCCGTTGAGACCCAGGTTTTTAACTTATGGCTACTTTAATATATTTCTGGTTGGTTGGAAAATATTGCAATTAGGAAATAAGCCTGCCAGGTTATTTTATATACATTGAAAATGCAATACAATGGCTGGAAACACTTCTTCAAGAGTTAATAGATCTCAGTTTACGTTTTTATTGCAAACGTTTATTACTGATTTCAACCGATTTATTTTCATTTAGAATTCAGTTAACGTGCTAAATTAAACTGTTTTAAACTTTAACTGTCGATCATTCTATTTTCTTAAAATCCTTTCAAAGTCTAATAACGACCCCCATGTCCTGGTTGGGAAGATACCTGTCATTCAGCATGGGTATTTCGGTTTTTGATTCCTGTAGGCATTGAGTTTTTTTTTGTAATAAGGTTCGATTTTTTTTTACTTAAGGTTTCTTTAACTCTTTTCTGGTCAACTGAAAAAAAAATCCGTGGTAATCGAACAGTCAAGTTGTACAAAAAATATAATATAATGATATTTCATAAAATGCTATGGTATTATTTTGTTCATATCAAAAGAATCTGGCCGAAAATTTGAAGAGATATTTTATTTAAGTGTTATTCATATTTTCTATTAGCGGGTTATTTGAAATTGAAGAGGTCTCAAGAGAAAACCGGATTTGAACATTTTAATATACAAACCTGCGCTTTACAATACTTTTTTTTAATCTGTCTAGCTTATTGCCATGTGGCAATCTCTCCAACCAACCAGAAATATGTTTTAATGGGCCCTAAATGACCGCTCCTCTTTCTATACCTCGTCCTTTAATGTCCATGCAGTGAGACTCTGGAATAAGTTACACACCAATATAAGACTCGTTCCGTCTTTGGCGTAGGCTTCAAGAAGCGACTGAAAAAACTCTTAATTTTTAGTCAGTAAAATAACGTGTTTCATTACTGATTTTTATTTTCCTTTCCTCTCCACCATCCCTTCCTTTCCTTTTGATTGATGATATCTCACTTTATATGAAAAATTATGTTCGGATGATTGTCTGTCTTTGTGAGGTTCGTGGAAATGTGCTCACGTATATGTTTATGGATTTCGTGGGGATGGGTAGTCATTTGAATGATTTATGCGACCACGTAACTTGCTTCATTTACTTTTGTCTGGTTGGTTAAAAAATTGTTACAAACCAGTGCTAGCACAAGACATCTATTCGTTATTGATGACAAAAACCTTGTTAGAAACCTGCACCATACAATATTATTCGTTGTTGTTTTTAAAACATTAAAACCAGCGTAATTAAAAACTTCTATTCATTATTGATGTTAACACGTTGTACAAGATTATTTGTTATCGTTGTTAAAACCTTGTTACAAACCAGCACTTGACAAGGTTGTTATTGTTAAAACCTTGTTACGAACCAGCACTTGACTAGATGTTCCGTTGTTGTTAAAATCTTGATACAAACGAATGCGAAGAAGATTACTCGTTTGTTGTTATTAAAATGTAAGATTTCTTTTAAAGTAATATCGGTACAAATATTATTCCTTCTAAGCAACGACGCCGCGCGTCATGAAATGTTTCCGTTCACTACAGAGTATTTCCCGAAGTAAACATCAAAACATTTCCCCGAATTTCTCTGAAAGATTTAGGACACTTCACAAAAAATAAACAAATTCTTTCAAAGAATTTTATGTCCGATATATATATCTTGACCCTGAATCACAGAAACTTTCACATTCTGTCAATATTATTTTGCGTATTTAACACTCCCAATTTTCCTCTATATCTTCGCAAATAATTCCACTTTCTTTCAGAATACGAACGTTTTCATCGATTAGGCGACGAAACACTTCTTTGCATACCAAAACAACACATCACGTTTTCATTTGCGATTTACTCGGCGCGACCGTGGAACGAACTTTAAAGACAAATAAAACAAATATATAATACAAATGTGAGTGCAAGGTTTGTGAGAAGAGAAGGAAATTATGTTTGGGTTAATTGATTGATATTCTGAAACAAGTAAGTGTACGAGTAGAACGATAGAGAATTTAATGAGAAGGCGTATGTAAAGGGTCTTTCAAATTGAGCGTTTCTTTTAATTCTTGGATAAAACACAGATGGCGTCGCGAACTTGCCTGGGTCTTGTGACATTTGAGAAGTATAATGTATGAAATTTATAAATATGGAGTCGTATACAATACAACTACGTGTTCAAATTGTTGAATTATTTTATGTATTGTAATCTCCGGAAACGGTGATGTTAATTGGCCACCAAGATCATGTGATCTGACACCGTTGGACTATTTTCTCTGGGGTTACGTGAAAAACCAGGTCTATCAGAACAACCTCCGATCAATTCCTGAGCTGATAGACGAAATTATTCGCGTTATTGGTGAGCTAGAATTGCAATTATGCCAAAATGTCATCGAAGATTTTGACAAAAGAGTGGACATCTGAGGAGCTGCAAGAGATGGACATTTGGCGGATATTGTTTTTTTGTGTTTAAATGTCATACATTACACTTTAATGACCAACAAAAAGTTTTTTGAAATCAGAGCCAATTGTGTGTTTTATTCAAGAATTAAAAAAATGAACTCAATTTGAAAGACCCTTTATATAAGAGGTTAAGGATGTGTGGCGAGATAGGAAAGTCTGGCTTCACGTTCTCTCTGTCAAGCCCGACAAGGAAATGGCGAGATGGTATGTATATATGAATGTTTATATTTTCAGTAATAAATTAAATTATATGACATAAGTGAAGGTATGTTTTGGTATATTTACAATATTTTTTTTTTGGTAATTTGTTTAATGAAATACTGTTTATCCCCCTTTGTATAAATGTATAATCATACCGGTTTCAAGGTTTTCACCTAATCATCAGGGGAGTACAAATGAGAGCCTTGTTGAGGTGAATGAAATGGTGAGGTGAAAACTTTGAAACCGATAGGGGAGCACAAACAGGGGAACACAAACGAGAGTTTTGTTTGTGCTCCTCTGATGAGGTGAAAACCTTTAAACCGGTTGGGTTATACCGTTATAAAAAGTGTCTGACTAAACAAATTACAATGTCTTTAAACCTCCACAATATTAACAATATACTCGTATATATTTTTTTCTGATAAAATGTTTTTGTAGCTCGTGAAAAAAAAAACGATTTGAACCTTGTCGTGTAGAAATATTCTTCAGTGCAGGAAGTAAAAAATAGAGGGAATTTTGATGAGAGTAATTTTAGAACATTTTAAATAAATTCATAAAAAATAGAGCTATAAATTTTGTAATTGTAGAAGCTCTAAATAAACAAATCGAACGGCTGCGCGGCATATCAGTCACGTTGCAGAGTAAATAGTCTGGAGCTGAAGGTAAGATAATTGCGCTATTCCCCTTGCTAGTGTCGGGAATCGCCAGGAAATGATCCCGATTGCTGTTAGATATATCCACTAGCCTGTCAGAGCTTTTATAACTGTAATCACGATGCGTAAATAAATGATAATACAAAATAATACATAGATAGACAATCCCTTAGGAGCCTTTTAGGAGTCAGTTGAATGGAGCCTTTTAGGAGTCAAATGCTTGAAAAGTACTTCCAAATATCCAAACCATGAAATTATGGATATTTGGAAGTACCTTTTCACGGTCTTTCGAGGACTTTTGATGAACTTTTTCAAACTGTTTTTCAATTGATTATTGTAATGTTTTTAATCTATTTTTTGTTTTTTTTTCTCCGTGCTCTAGGAGATTTGTGAAGCTGCATCTGTCTGATAAAGTCTTTTGTATTTGGTTTTCAATTTGTTTTTTCAATGATTTGTCTTCTGTGTTTATATTTTTTTGTGCAGTGTGGGCTGTGCGTCTGTGGATGGTCTCGTATTGTGTGGTTTTATACCATATTTTGATTCTTTCTGAATGTTTTTATTATTAACTATTTTTTTTGCATATTTTGTCCTTAATGCGTTGAGCAGTCACCACTGGTTCTATTATTTTTTTTTTGTATAAGGTCCATTAAACAATTAATTTATATAAAAAAAAACGTCAGTCATCCTGTGGATGGCATATGCCTAAGCGAGTATTAGTTTGTTGTATGCAAGTTCAGTTGCACTTCAGCAAGCACGAAGTACTGACAGATCTAACCCTAAATTCCGTAAACGTTTCAAGACTAGTAGTAGATTTTTATACTGCGTTATTTAACATATGTTTGATAGCGCTATACAAATTTATGATAAGCAATTTATGAGCAATAAAAAAACTTAAATTCAGATGTAAAATAGTCTAAGAATAATACCAGTCTGGATATGAATTCAACAGGAATCGAATCTAGGGCATCCACTTACTAAGCCTGAATACCAACCGTTTAACCATCCCCGCCAAACAATAACATCATTATAATTATATATAAGTTCACATTGCTGCTATGTAATCGCTTTTTGTTTACGTATTTTATCCACTCAGCGTGCCTTTGGTTTTCTTACAGATTTTATTTTGCCTATTGGGTACCATTGGATTGCTTCATACGTCCAATGATGGTACGTTGCTCGGACAACGCACCCAGCCAACTTCCACTTGAGTCGATTTGTAACCTCTATAACATCATCAACTTTTGTTTAAGTGCGTATCCACTCATTGAGTTGGTGATCTCACCTGGTATAACCTAGCATGCACCTTTCCATGCTGCGTTGTGATGTCTGGAGTTTTGTGGCATTGAAAGAGTATTGAAATGCAAGGCCGCGCAGTAACGCACTGAACTGGACCGTGAGGAAGGTCGTCGTTTCGAACCCCGCGTTGTGTTACTCCCCTCGAATGACACACGTTTTTGTTTGCCTTGTATTCGAGGGCATATGGATACCTATGATCTCGGTCATATCTATTCTTAAAAAAAATATATAATAATATATATGCCGGCGTGCTCCAAACGTCTCATTTCGGTGGACCATCGGATCCAGTATAGGGGTGTAGCCGGTGGGTTTGCTGGTGTGCAACAGCTCATTCACCTAAAAAAACTCCATTCCACACCTTCGCTTCCTAACTGAATTTAAGTTGAAATAGCGACGAGTCTTCAACTACGAGGTCCAGCAATGGCAACAAAAAGACACCAAGTTTCGCATTCATGTGTTAGTACTTATTGAACAACCCAATATATATATATATGCCTTCTCAAAACCTTTTGTATAACAGTTTTTTTACTGCCTTTTCGTAATTTACAGCGCCTATGTATAGAGGAAGTTTGTATTTTTTATATCCCTCTATAATTTCCCGTAGCACTTGAAAATTATCTATGGTACTGAATCCAACTTGTTTTTGTGACTGGTTTAGATAAAATGTAACTATCGTGTGTGTTTATTCAACAGATTGCTTGTGTATTTTTTGATATAGCTTATATTGCATTGTACACCCTTGCACGCTTGCTGGAATGAATGATTATTTTTTTTATATGGTTTATATTGCATTGTCCACCGTTGCATGCTTGCTGGAATGAATTATTGTAATTGTTTGATATGGCTTATATTGCATTATCCACCCTTGCACGCTTGCTGGAATGAATTATTATATTTTTTATATGGTTTATATTGCATTGTTCACCCTTGCACGCTTGCTGGAATGAATTATTATAATTGTTTGATATGGCTTATATTGCATTGTCCACCCTTGCACGCTTGCTGGAACGAATTGTTATATTTTTATATGGTTTATATTGCATTGTCCACCATTGCACGCTTGCTGGAATGAATTATTATATTTTTTATATGGTTTATATTGCATTGTCCACCGTTGCATGCTTGCTGGAATGTTTTATTATAATTTTTTGATATGGCTTATATCGCGTTGTCCACCGTTGCACGCTTGCTGGAATGAATTATTATAATTGTTTGATATGGCTTATATTGCATTGTCCACCCTTGCACGCTTGCTGGAATGAATTGTAATATTTTTATATGGTTTAAATTGCATTGTCCACCATTGCACGCTTGCTGGAATGAATTATTATAATTTTTTGATATGGCTAATATCGCGTTGTAGACCCTTGCACGCTTGCTGGAATGAATTATTTTATTTTTTATATGGTTTATATTGCATTGTCCACCCTTGCACGCTTGCTGGAATGAATTATTATAATTGTTTGATATGGCTTATATTGCATTGTCCATCCTTGCACGCTTGCTGGAATGAATTATTATATTTTTTTGATATTGCTTATATTGCATTGTCCACCCTTGCACGCTTGCTGGAATGAACTGTTATATTTTTTTATATGGTTTATATTACATATTTACCCTTGCACGCTTGCTGGAATGAATTATTACAATTTTTAATTCAAATGTCATTGATTTTGACACCATGTGAATTTTATACGAGGCAGATGGTGCCTTGTGCATTGATTGGGTGTAGAACTCATTAAAATCCAGTTTGTGAGCGAAGCTCGATCGTGTGATCTAGGCAGGTCGTTGTTGTGCCATTAATTAATTCATTCACTATTAATTAGTTTGCCAATTTGAGCATAGACGAATGCAGCGTGAAAATTTAATTACCCTGTTGATTCTTTATCGTTAAAAAGTAAAAAGCAAGATTAACTGATAGAATGATAGTTCACAACAGCGTATTAATACCACTTTTTATGTACGAGAAATTCGAAGGAAAATACATTATTAGGAATTCGAAGGAAAATACATTCGAAGGAAAATACATGGTAAATTGTAATGAAATTGGTTAGTTTTAAGAGTGGCACCGTTTGTTGACTCAACTGCTCCCAAATGTCAAATGAATTTGTGCGAAGCAATTTGTTGTGGCCATGCATGCAGTCATCTAGTATATTAGTCACGTAGCACCTACCGATGCATTTGGTGTGGCCTTAGCCTTAGTCAAAATGAAAAAAAAATCCCACCATGTTATCGTTGACATTTCGCAATCAAACATTTAAAAGGTAATATATTCATCGTTAAGTAAAATGTGTCTGTTAAAATTGACAACAAAAATTGTCTTAATTTTTTATTAAGGGTTAAATTGCACATTATTTCCTTTCATTTTTAATTTCAATTAAGTTTTTTTATAAATTTTCAACATTTAAAAATGTTTAATTTTCTTCTTTTGAATACAGTAAGTAAAGAAAGTGTAACTTTATGAATGATGTAATAAATAGGATGAATAATTACATTTTGTAATAGTTTGGGCACGTGGAACTAATTAATGAAAAAATACTAACAAAGCAAAATATAAAGTGCACATTATATAAGAAGGGGGTGGGGAAGGAAGACCAAGGCAATTGTGGTTGAAACAAGTGAATGTTATTTTGAAAGAAAGGAATGTAAAAGTCATAGAAATCGTATAATAAGTGATGTTCTGAAAGAAGAAAACGTGAAATGGCAGTTGTATGGATGTAGAGAAGGCGAAAAGTGTGTATCGAGATAGGATAGTCTGGTACAAAATACTTTCTGCCTATCCCATCAGGGAAACGACGTGTTGATATGTATGTATTTTAATTTGATATTTTTTAAAAACATGTATTAAAAGTATTATAATATATTCGTATATTGGGTATTAACGTACGTTGTGTGTGTTTTTTTCCAAATGAAGAGAACAAGAGGTCACAACAAAAAAAAATTATAACAAATTAGTCAATAATGCATTCTACTTCATTATTTTACAACAAATTAGTCAATAATGTATTATAGGTACAAAAGGATATTAAAAAAATCGTATAATTACTAATAAAGTATTGGAGTGAAACATGGACGAGGAAAATTAATTAAAGGAACCAAGTGAATACACTAAGAATAATATGTATCGTGTTAATATATAACTGTGCGGCGCACATTCACTTATTGCATAATTGACTACAAACAAGCCCTGAAGAAGAAAACTGCAACGTTTTTTAAACTTCGGCATTATAAGTCAAATTACGTGAGACAACACTTAAAAATACTTTATATAACTAATACGAGGAACCACGAAAGCATAAAAATATAACCGGTTATTCCATTAATTAAAAAAAAAACGATTAAGTCTGCCATTATATGGCGATCAGAGGGGCTTAATACATAAAAGTGCGATTACCAGAAGCTATTGTTTATGTAATTAATATAGACATATGTACATACATATATATCATCACGCCGTGTCCCTTGCGGGGTAGACAGAGATAACAGATATCCAAAGTTTTCTATCCTAGCACACAATTTTCCCCTCCTTCACATTCATACAGTTCGTCATTCATAATATTCTTACTTTACATATATACCATCACACCATTTCCCTGTCGGGGAAAACAGAGAGGCATAATGATATGTATTTACAATATGTAAGTATTATAAATCACTCTACTTAAAATGTAGCTCCACAGTTAAATACTTTAATAAATTACTTAGTAATTCCACCAACTTAAAATGTAACATTGGATAAATATTATTATACTTAACCCTTCCTTCCCTGTGATGTGTAACTAGTACACATTGCTTCTAAAAACTTTAATATCTCTATAAATATAATAAATACTGGGTTCAGATTTTAGGTATTCCTCCGTAATACATTTACGCATTGAATGAAAAAATACTATTAATAATCAGAGATATTTTGTGAAAACCGGGAATAAATTCACCAATACAATAAAACGTGTGCCAGTGTGTGACGTAGGTATATTCATTCTAAAAAACCGCTATAGATGAGGAAGCGACGCTATTCACGTCTCACTCTCACTCTACTTCGGTGTATGGGAACGTAAGAAATAGAATCTCAGTTCGCAGTTGTTTCTTCCTTTGAGGTATAACATACACAGTGTTAGTGTTCCGTTTCAATAGCTACTGGGCTTTCATATGAGGTAATTTCTGCGTCCGTTTTGTGAACGTTGGCGAATGTTTTTTCATGTTTTCAGCAATTCAATTTCAATGATTATCCCTTTTGACTTCAAATTTAATTAATTTAACCCTGAGAGATCGGCGCACTGCTATAGCAGTGGAAGAAATTTGTTCTACCCTTGTATTCTAAATGAATATCATTCATTTAGAATACAAGGGTACATATTCTAAAATATATTTATGTTGTAAAAATAGTTTTTTTTTGTTTTTTTGTTGTTTAAAATAAATATTTATCACGAACGTCCGAATCGTAAATATATCTCAGCACTAGATAGACAATTATATTTTTTTCTCGTAGCGCTCTCAGGGTTAAGCTATTGGCTATGAATATTCTTATTTTTTCGATTTTAAATCGCTCATTTGTACATGTGTATTGAATACACAGCGAAGGGGCTTATGTGTGCTTTTAATGACTGTGTGCGGGACATTGCGTGATGGACTTTTTGTTCTGTCTGGAGTGATGAAGAATGCTGTGGGGTTTGACTTGCGTGGTACATACATGTAATTGACTGTAACTGTTTATCGAGTGGATGAGAGTTGGCGACTGATTTTTGTTAATCAACAATCGAAAAAAGGATTATTTTTCATATTTTTCCAAGATGTATGTCCTCCGCAGTTTTCAGGGGATATGATAAATAAAAGGCTATAGACCCAGATCCATATATATGTACATTGTGCGCTCACTTTAAATTACCTGTTGTTTTTTCGACGCTGTACGATCTTGAATACGCACATGATTTTGCCCTAGTCGATGTTTCTGTGAGCGGATTACAGCGCAGTACCACAAGATTATGTGAAAATTATTTGCATCTCCGCCTTCGAGTCAACGCTGGTAAAACATAATACATGTGCAACGTTGCATGTCCGGATGGAGGCGCGCCGATGATGATTAACGGCAACCGGATCCCCCAGGTGAGTAAATTCAGATACCTGGGTGACACCATCACCTCCAATGGTGATCTCCGGACGGAGCTGCCCATCCGCATCGGAGCTGCCAGCGGGGCGTTCAAAAACATGGATAGGATTTGGAAGGCGACTGGATTCAGCGTCACAACAAAATGCCTGGATTCAGCGTCACAATTTGTTTAACGCATGTGTCATCCCGATCCTCCTGTACGGCTGTGAATCTTGGCATCTCACCAAGGCTCAGGAGAGCAAGATACTTAGTTTTGAAATAGGTGTCTCAGGAGGATATTGGGAATCAGGTGGAATGACCACATAACAAAGGACGCTGTACGCCGGCGCACTCGGTAGGGGTCTGTCGTCTCTGTAATTTGGGAGAGGCGATGCTCCTGGCTGGGACATGTTCTGAGAATGCCCGATGATAGTCGGCCGAGGAGAGCGCTGTTTTTCTGTCCATTGGGGTCCCGACGGCCTGGAAGACCCTCTCTCACGGTGTACCGTTCCTATGACAAGGAAGTCAGAGCGTTAGGGATGTCATGGAAGGAGATTACGAACACCGCCCAAAATCGCTTTGAATGGAGAAAGAATACTGGTGGCCTCCCTATGCTCCCTTGTGGAGCTTTAAATGAAGGGGGAATTGATTGTTTTTTCCAAAATTATGTATTCATAAAATTTCTGGTTTTGTATATATAAGTAAATTTTTAGATATACACGCATTTTTATATATACACGCATTTTTAGATATATACGAATTTTTAGATATACACGCATTTTTAACAAGTTTCATTCTAATAAAGTTCTGATTCCTTTTCCACGCAAGACTTAAATAATAATTTATACCGAGAAAATCCTTACTACTCATAATTCTACTAGTATTTCTGAGAAAAAAACCTTCTAACTATTTTCCTTTATTAACCATAACAAAACAAACAAACAAAAGGATTATACGCCGAATAAGGATCCTTTGATAAATATGTAGCAAACCACTAGACTGTTCTAATTAACACTTTAAGGTTACAACACTTTACCAAGTTTTAATGATCTCTATTAAAAGTTTTAGCTTGGAATACTTCCCTTAAATGTGACAAAGGTGGACTTGAAGCTAATTCAGCTTGATTTGCCAAGGGATGTTAATTTACAGGTTTAACAAGCTCGTAACGCAGTTATTCATGAAGAGTTTACAAGCTATACGACTATATGATACTGCAAATGGAATTAACGATGTGTTCACCTTTTGACCTAGTTCTTGATTAAATTTTATTTTATCAATCACGTTTTGTCAACCATTTATTTTAATTAATGAATTTGAGAAATACGAGCGGCTGGAAAATATGAATGCGATTAGTTTAGAAGAAGTACGATTGGTTGTAAAAAACATGAAAAAAGGAAAGGTTGTAATGAAGAAAGTACATAATTGACTTTGTGTATGGGCGAACGAGAAGCTGAGATAATTTTTCAACAAATTTTGGGTATCCGACACATATCGAAAGACGGGAGGAGTGCAGTGATTGTTCCGTTAAAAATAAATGTTCAAGAATTGAGTGAGGAAGTTACAGTGTCATTAGCTTACTGAGTGCAGTGAGTAAATTGATGGTTTATTCTGGTAGAAAGGATCAGAAGAGAGACTGAAAATAAAGTGTGGGATGCTCAGGGTGTTTTCATAAGTGGAAGATCGTACGTGGATTTGAAGAAAAAAAAACTGTACTGTGCGTTTGGGGACTTTGAGAAATCATATGATTGTGTGATAAAAGTAAAGCTATGGAAAATACTGAATGAATATGGTGTTGAATATAAATTAGCACGTCGTATCACGTCATTATATGTTGAGAGAAGAACATGTATAAGAGTAAACGGTGCGTTAATAACATTAAAAAATATTTAATATTTCAAAAGGGGTGAAACAAGAATGTATCATGTCACCCTAGTTATTTAAAATTGAGATAAATTCGCGTGTAAAGAAACTACAGAGGTCAATGGGTGACATTCAAATGTTGAATGGGCGTCAAAAATAGTTTTTCTGCTTTCTAAATTTTATATAAAAGTACTGGCAGCTTGTTAGGCTGTGTAAACTTCAGACTTTAAGCCGTTTTATAAGTACTTGTATATTTTAACAGGGCTTTAAAGTCGGTGTCAGGGGTCAAAGTCGTGGAGTCGTTTAGTTTCTTGTAAAGTCGGAGTCGGGAGATATCATTCTAAATTCGACTCCGACTTCAAACTATTCACATTTTCAAAACTTATTGACTATATAAAAAGCATTATGAAATATAATATGTACCATCTAGTTTAAATAGCGTGTACTTTGAGAATTCACGAGAATTCCCCTTAATCATTTTTTTCCAAAATACCTTCATTTAAGTGATTATATCACGTAATTAAGTATGACTTATGGTTATCAATATGTTTACTATAATTGAATTTGGGGCCGGAGCCAAAGTCAAAAATTTAATATTTCTGGAGATGAAATCGGAGCTGGAATCGAATTTTTTTTATGATTCCAGCCCATAACTATAACTCCATAGGTTCATTAAAAATATCTTTCTGGTTGGTTGGAAGATATTGCCACATTGTAATAAACTCGCCAGGTTAAATAAAAAACCCTGATACGAGTATTAACGGCCATGCTAATTATTTTACATAGATGTAGAACCTTAAGTCCGTCGTCACTTCTAGTCTTTTTTTCTAGTTATTTTTTCGTCACTAAGTGACGTCGCGAAATTTTGAATTTCGAAAAATTCGAAGATTTCGAAAAACGAGTTGAGGAACATTTAAGATGCCTAACAATTTTTCCGAGTTTGCTAACCACCTAATTGAAAATAACCATTCCTTTGATATAAATCGTGGTTTGCGGATTCTACACATAAGCCGAGGGGGATTGCAGCTTGACAATTTGGAAATTCTCGAGATTAGAAAATATATAAAATTAAGTCTAGATATTATAAACAATCAAACCAATTTTAATAATAGCCCTCTGCTAAATATGTTTCCCATTTAAAATCCATTCCCTTGGATATCCAGACCCTGGCCTGCTTTTTTAATTTTTTTTTCCCTCCCCATTGGCCATTGAATCACAATTCTCCCCACTTCTCTCCCCCTACGTCATTCCTCTTATACTATTTACACTTGCAGAAGAAATACATTGTGAGCAATTTAGTTTATCTTAACCTGACGATGAAGACGGAGGTCTTCGAAACCGGCAGCAAACTCAAAATAAACCAGTGGTGAACACAAAAATATAAAAAAGTGTTTTATTTATTTATTTTATTTCTTTTTTACATAAAGTGGAATACTTCTATCAATTGGTAAATCAAGGAAGGGTTGAAGATTACTGTTCAAGTCTTACGATTGTTTTTTTTTGAAGATAGAGTGATGCTCTAGTCAGTAGAAATTTGTTTCATACGAAACAAGGAGAGCACTCCGAAAAATACTGTAACATATATGGTACGAGTATATTGAGTTTTTAAAGTTCACGACGCATATCTCCAAAAACAGTTTACTTAAAAACTCCCACGCGAGGATCAATTTAGCATTTTTTAAACTCATTCAAGTCAGGCTTTGAGTTAATTTTAAAAATACAAGGGCAATATGTTTTTTCAAAAAGTACGATGATATTTAAAAAAAGTTTCTTGTACATTTCGCCTGAAGGAGACGTGTGGTAGAAACATGTGTCTCGAGGATTAATGTTATTTTTTGGTCTAATTATTTTTAACATTGCAGCGTTTAAAAAAAACTCGTTAAAAAAATATACAACAAAATTCAAATGAAAACAGTAATCAAACAAACCTCAAAACATGTCATATAAAAAATAAAAAATCAACAACTAAAGTAAAAAACTTGAATACAATAAAAACGGAAAAATATGTATGTATATACAAACAGAAAAACAGCGCTTTTTAATTAAAAACTCTTGTTAATTCAACAAATTTAATTTAAAAAATAAATAAAAATAAGCACACTAAACCGAAATAAATGTGGCATTTATTATAATTGTTGAATTAGAATATAAATAAATAAATATTGGATTATTTAAAGCAGCATTGTATGCATGTACATAACATATTTAAATATTGAATTATTGAAAGCAGCATTGTATGTATGTACATAACATATTTAAATATTAGATTATTGAAAGTAGCATTGTATGTATGTACATAATATATTTAAATATTAGATTATTGAAAGCAGCATTGTATGTATGTACACAACATTTTAAATATTGGATTATTGAAAGCAGCATTGTATGTATGTACCTAACATATTTAAATATAAGATTATTGAAAGCAGCATTGTATGTATGTACATAACATATTTGAATATTGGATTATTGAAAGCAGCATTGTATGTATGTACATAACATATTTAAATATTGGATTATTGAAAGCAGCATTGTATGTATGTATATAACATATTTAAATATTGGATTATTCAAAGCAGCATGGTATGTATGTACATAAAATATTTAAATATTGGATTATTGAAAGCAGCATTGTATGTATGTACATAACATATTTAAATATTAGATTATTGAAAGCAGCATTGTATGTATGTACGAGTACATAACATATTTAAATATTAGATTATTGAAAGCAGTATAGCGGATTGCTTATGTTTAACTGTTGTGATGATTTTGATTGATATTTGTTTACTTATAGACTCAGGAATGCGGATGGATAAAAACGAAAGTGACAACAAGCGATAAATAATAAGTCTTGACAGTTGAATGGACGACAATAAAAGTATGTTTATTTCGCAGAGTGCGGACAATTTATACCAGTGAATGAATACATGGGATATATATATATCTGCCTTGCTCTATCACATGAACGGGCGGTAGGTTAATTATTTATATTTGGAGATGGCTAGCCAATTTGCGCGCTGTAAATAGTAAATATTGTCGTTGTTCGTAGTGTGTAACAATCATTGAATTCTTCATCGGTCATTGCCCCTGTATGTTTACTGTATGTTTACTATTAACAATAATTAATTTAATTTATTTGTGTTTTAACAATTCACTCGTTATTTTGACAATTCATTTAGGTAGGTATACAGGTAGGTACAGCAGCATTGTATGTATGTACATAACATATTTAAATATTGGATTATTGGAAGCAGCATTGTATGTATGTACATAACATATTTAAATATTGGATTATTGAAAGCAGCATTGTATGTATGTATATAACATATTTAAATATTGGATTATTGAAAGCAGCATGGTATGTATGTACATAACGTATTTAAATATTGGATTATTGAAAGCAGCATTGTATGTATATATATAACATATTTAAATATTGGATTATTGAAAGCAGCATTGTATGTATGTATATAACATATTTAAATATTGGATTATTGAAAGCAGCATGGTATGTATGTACATAACATATTTAAATATTGGATTATTGAAAGCAGCATTGTATGTATATATATAACATATTTAAATATTGGATTATTGAAAGCAGCATTGTATGTATGTACATAACATATTTAAATACACTTCAAAAACACATATATAGCAGAAAATACATTTATTAGAGAAACTATCAAAAGGTCTGGGCTTATCTCATGCCATCCCCCCGGCCAAGATACACCCTGCCAATATGAAGCGAGCCCAGCCGCGAGGATACCGGATGTTTTTCAGCCCACACCCTTGCACGTGTAGATTAAGAAGAAAAAGAATAAAAAATAAATACATGGCAAAAAAAAAAAGAAGTAGATCCACGAATACCATCTCAGATTAACTCAAACAAATAAAAATAGGTTCTTTAGCAGCAACATAATGTATATACTATATATATAAATTCATTCCGAAATCGCACATACATCTCAAAATAAACTACAGGAAATATTATACATTTAAGAGAGAATACATTAAAAGGTCCGTGTTGTATATACGAGTACATAACATATATTTGATTCGCGTGATGTATATGATACATACGAGTATGTTATGTAATTGAGTGTCACTGTTTGTCAGGATGAAGAGAAAGTGCAACGGGGTTTTATATAATCGAAAATCGGAAAGAAGTATCGATTTATTTTTAAGCTGTCGTCAGTGAGATACAGGTAACAGCTTAGTTTATTGGGGACACGACAAATGAAAGGCAACAAACCCAGATCCATAAAAATTGTGTGTCCAAATTAAATTACCTGTTGTTTTTTCGCAAATTATGTGTATACTAGTTGCAACCCATGAAATATTCACGGAAGTAAAACAAATGCTACATTTATGAAAATATATATTCATAAATGTAAAATTAGTTTATATATATCATTTATACATCGTCCCCTTTTACACCGGTTCAAAAATTGTTAGCTAGGTATTTAAAATTCGTTCATTATCACGGACCCACCGAGTTTCAAATTTCGAATTACTTTCGGAGAGAATCCAAGTATTTCTCTCGCTCTCTTGTATTCTAAATTCAATTCTCGTATTCTTTCTTTGGCGACAACCGTCGTACGGGCTTTGGCCTATTGATATTATGGTTTCTTGTCCCGTGTAAAATAAATAATTAAAATAAATATATGTGTTGTATGTTGATGACATTGTAGTGCTAATGTGTAGAATGAAGAATGAAAATGAACTACAGCGTATGATAAGGGAAGTTAATTTTTAAATATTCTATAATATAATAATATGGATACAATCATATTTTCCAGAGATAGAAAGTTTCATAAAGATTAAAGCCGAAATTTTGAATAAACATTAAAAAAGTCGCTAATAGCTACTAGGCGTCAAATGAAAGTCACCGATTGCCACACATGGCTTCGATATCTCTCGTAACTCTTTCATCCCCTATTAGTGGGGGATATCTCGGCCGGGGAAATGTTGTGGAATGAGTCCGGACCTTTTAATGTCTTATCTCTTAGATGTATTTTCTGCAGTTATTTTGAAATGTACGAGTATGTGCGATTTCGGGATGAGTTTACTATATATATAATATGTACACATTGTGTTGCTGTCAAGGAACCTTTATTTATTTGTTTGAATTAATCTGAGGCGGTATTGATTCTACGTGTTCAAGGGTGTGGGCTGAAAAACATCTGGTGTCCTCGTGGCTGGGTTCGCCCTATATTGGTGGGGTGTATCTTGGCCGAGGGGATGCTATTAGATAAGCCCAGACCTTTTGATAGCTTCTGTATTTAATGTAGTATCTGCAATTTACGTGTTTTAGAAGTGTTATTTAAATATGATCTGTACATACTATGTTGCTATCAATAAACCTATTATTTATTTTGTATTTGTGTATTAGCTTTTTTCTACCATCTATTTATTCTCTGTTTTTTTTCTTCTTATTCTACATGTTCAAGGGTGTGGGCTGAAAAACATTAGGCGTCCTCGTGACTGGGCTTACCCTATATTGGTGGAGTATATCTTGGCCGGGGGATCTTATTAGATGAGCCCAGACCTTTTGATAGCTTCTCTCTTAAATGTATTTTCTGCCATTAATGTGTTTTTGAAGTGTATTTAAATATATTATGTACATACCATGTTGCTATAAAAAAAACACCACCTTAATAGCAGATTTGTTTATATGGGCATACCACCTTAATAGCAGATTTGTTTGTATGGGCATACCACCTTAATAGCAGATTTGTTTATATGGGCATACCACCTTAATAGCAGATTTGTTTATATGGGGATATTTTCAAAAATATGATTTGTTAGTCCCTCAACTTAGCGCACAAGCTTTGCGTTATTTATAGTGCGGGCGCTATTTCTGTGTTCGGAATGCTTCCATATTTCCGCATGAGCAACAACAAAGCTTCTACGAGTACCTCGCTCTGTAGACAAGTCCTATAGATATAGGCTGTATAAATATATAGATGGATACCCATATATTGTAAATACATTTTTACCACCACTTCATGTTTACATTAGGTTTCAACTCAAATATATTCTTAATATAAAATTATCGTCATCACTACTACGCCGTATCCCCATTGACATAGGCAGGCAGAATAGGCCTTCACTTCATTCTGTTTTGGCATTCATCTTTCACTTCTGCCACGTCCAGTCACCTCGTCACACATATTCTTCCATTCTAACTAATTTGCGTTTTATTTTTTAAAGTGCTGTTTATCACTCGTGTAATTGATCGTCTTGTTCCGAGTTTGCTTTTTTTCCATTATACTAGTTAACCAAAAATTATTTTTTCTTGGCCGTAATTTTTGAACAGGAAGATCTTTTGATAAGAGATTTCGTGAACACAAATCCGCCTTAACAAATCCTCTAATTTATTCTGAAATGGCTAATCATTGTCACCGTGAAAACCATACTTTTTCTATCGATGATGTCAAATTCTTACATATCAGTAGTAACGGAAATAAATTTGACAGATTAGAGGTCCTAGAAATTTGTAAGTACATCGATCCAAACATCTGGTAAATACATATATTCCAAAAATTTCTCCGATCCTGACCGAAATCGTCCCATGCCTCCCTTACCCCTCAGTCCCCAGCCTGAATGTCCCCAACCGTTGAAGCGTGTATATCGGTACCAGTTCGAACAGAATTTAGTTTTGTTTGTGCTCCCCCGAAAGATGATGCGAAAGCCTTGAAACCGGTAGGGTTATACCGTTACAAAAAAGTGGAATAAACAGTGTTTGATAAAATAAATTACAATGTCTTTAAACCTCCACAACTTAATGCCTTAACTATAAACAATATATAAAATATAATACATCAAAGACAGCTTTCCAATGCCAAAGGTATTATGACCAGTAGACTTGTCAATTTTAGACGTCATCGTATATTTAACATTAGATTATTTCTACCTTAATTGTTTATTTGTGCTTATAACCTTTTTTTTTAATATACTCGTATTCATAAGTACATCATTGTTGAATTATTTTATTTACAAAAGTGCTTTATACAACTCATATATTTATAGTAGTTAGTAAAGTAAGCTTGTAAAAAATAGATAAACTTGCAAATATATGATAATAATTTTATTGGCCTTTCCAGTTCACCACTCCTCTTTCTTTACGTCGTCCTTTACTGTCCATGCAGTGAGACTCTGGAATCAGTTACAAACCAATATAAGACTCGCTCCGTCCTTGGCATGCTTTAAGAAGCGACTGAAAAACCTCTTAATTTCTAGTCAGTAAAATAACGTGTTTCATTCCTGATTTTTTTTTCCTTTCGTCTTTACCATTCCTTCCTTTCCTTTTGATTGATGATATCTCACTTTATATGAAAAATAATGTTCGGGTGACTGTCCGTCTTTGTGGGGTTCGTGGGCATGTGCTCACGTATATGTTTATGGATTTCATGGGGATGGATAGTTATTTGATTGATTTGTGTGATCACGTAACTTGCTTCATTTACTTTTGTCTGGTTGTTTGGAAGAGATTGCCGCCTAGCAATAAGCCCACCAGATTGAATTTGCAATAAAAGTGTTAAATAAATAAATGATACTGTACGAAAACGAGTTGAGTTTCGAAATTGAACACAATGAGTAAGTTGGTGCAATACAGTACCGGCAGGTAGAGCCTTACTATATACAGACATTGGAACATCGACCCTTCTAGTAGGGGATGCAGATGAATATACATATTCTGACTACAAGTCAGTGTTAAATATTTTCTAAGTAAATAATCTCGAACATATTATGGGCCCCTTATAATGAATAACAGTTTACGTTAAAATATGCTAACGTTATGACACGGGTTTGCCGTAAAATTTCCGTTTTTATTCCGTAAAAAGTTAACGGAAATGGAAATCGAGGATGCTATAATTCCGGAAAAATGTCAAGTGAATGTGAAAAAGTTTCATAATATCCGAAGTTTTTGCGGGATTATAACATCTAAAGCGAAAAAGTGAAATGTCACAACTTCTATGTGATTTATAAGTGCACATTCCGACGTATGTGTTATCCTTAAAAAGCGGGGGCTTGTTTGAATGTGACATGATAATACATCTGCACCACTATATACATAAAACAATAAAAATCAATTATAAACAAATACTTGTATAAACAGCTTTATAATTGTGTGGATATGACTTTTCCGTAGCCTGGTTGGTAAAAGAACTGTCTTACAACCAGTGGGTTGCAGGCAAAATTTTCGTTGGTACCAATATTTTATAAATAATATTCCTGCATGACTTTCCATTAAGTCCTCTTTTTCATCTTGTTGGTTGGTTGGAATAGATTGGCAAGTGCAATAAATCCACCAGATTGAATTGTATACAATGGAATACAATATTAAAATATATACATTCGGATTATTACACCTAAAGCCCAATGTGTTACTTTCAAATGCCGGAGATCTAGAAAGGATTCGTTGAATTTCTTCATCCCTTGGTAAGTTTTAATTACGATTTTTTTAGCAAATATGTTTTTCTACACTTATACAGATGCGAGTAAGTATCTCGTCAAATGGCCGCAGCATCCTATCCTTACACTCAACTTATTTCTAATCTATTTTTGAGTGAAATACCCCCACGTTTTTGAGTGAAATACCCCCATGTTTTTGAGTGAAATACCCCCAAGTTTTCCCCCCCACATTTACTTTCATGCGGGGAAGTATCCAATTTAATAGCCATATTCCCTTATATCCTTTTACTCGACTAATTTTAACAGTTGAATAATTTAATAATAGTTCATTCGATTCCCGATTTAAAGCATCCTTGAAGAGGGCCTGCTCACCAAATATCACTTATTGTCTATTTATTATTATTATTATTATTATTAATATAGATAAACTGAAAGAGCTGGATGAGAAGGTATATGGACGTAGAAGAGACGAAGGAAGTTTGTCGTGATAGGAAAGATTGATATTCTGACGGCTCTGTCTACTCCAACAGGGAAATGGCGTGATGGATCATTTGTGTATGATACATTAATATAGTTTAAAATTTAGCCCAATTATTCAATGTGACAGGCAAATCAAATTGTTGTTACCGAATTTATTTTAAATTTGTGGAGTTTCAATGGTGTTATGAAAAGATCAGAAATTATTTTTTAAGTAACGTGAAGAAAAGCGCTTTAAGATGTTTTGGACATGAGAGAATGAACGATAGAAGAATTAGTAAACAAGTATACAATCAGAAGTGCAAGGTACGCGAGGGAGAGGTGGACCAAAGAAAACGTGGCTGGATCGGACGGACCAGATTTTGAAAGCATGCAAAGTGACAAGTATGAATAATAAATATAAGATTGTGCATGACGAGACGAACGAATGTGTAGTAAGCGAACGTTGTGTGCATGGATAGAAAAGTTTGGATATCAATTCTCTTTGCCTACGTTTAGATATCAAAGGACATGGCGTGCTGATATGTATCATATGTATGTACATTTATTCTTAACTCTTTTGGTTAGATCTAACGTGATTGCCTGTTGAACTCTTCCGTTCCGAATTTGTTTTGCCAGCCTTAAGACATAATTCCCCCGAAAAAAGTTATTCATTAAGATGGCATTTATAATGAAATAATAAGGTTTCTTGTTCGTTCTCCTTAAATATAGTTATAATGATATCTATCATAGCAGTACCGTAAGCGCCTTAACACTTTAAGACCCGATAAAAATCAAGACAACCTTTCCAGTGCCCGGCATGTTTTTGAGGAATTCTGATTTTTCAAAGAATTTACTAAACTAATGTACTAAGTAACAATTAAAAATGTTGAAATGAAATTTTGTAAGTTAATTTAAAATATTTTAATGATAAAATTAAGTGTAATAACTCTGCCAACATTTTCTTTTATGGAGAGCAAAATCACACGTTTTATGGAGAGCAACATCACACGTTTTATGGAGAGCAACATCAGACGTTTTATGGAGAGCAACATCACACGTTTTATGGAGAGCAACATCAGACGTTTTATGGAGAGCAACATCAGACGTTTTATGGAGAGCAACATCACACGTTTTATGGAGAGCAACATCAGACGTTTTATGGAGAGCAACATCACACGTTTTATGGAGAGCAACATCAGACGTTTTATGGAGAGCAACATCAGACGTTTTATGGAGAGCAACATCACACGTTTTACACAAATACCGGGATACGTGTGTATAGAATGTGATGTACTCGTAGTTCTCTATAAAAGATAATGTTGGCAGAGTAATCATTCAATTCAATTCAATTCACCCTTCTTTTAAAGCTCCACAAAGGAGCATAGGGAGGCCACCAGTCTTCTCTATTCAGAGCGGTTTTGGGCGTTGTTAGTAATATCCTTCCACGACATCCATAACGCTCTGACTTCCTTGTCATAGGAACGGTACACCGTGAGAGACGGTCTTCCAGGCCGTCGGGACCCCAATGGACAGAAAAACAGCGCTCTCCTCGGCCGACTATCATCGAGCATTCTCAGAACATGTCCCAGCCAGGACCATCGCCTCTCCCGAATTACAGAGACGACAGACCCCTGCCGGGTGCGCCGGCGTACAGCGTCGTTTGTTATGTGGTCATACCACCTGATATCCTCCTAAGACACCTGTTTTCAAAAGAGTCTCCATACTGAATTTAATCATTACAGTATTTTAAATATACATACAAAGTCCCATTACAATGTTCTTAATTGTTAGTTAGATAAAGTAATTTTAGTAAATCCTTTAAAAAATGGTATTCCTCAAAAACAAACCGGGCACTGGGAAAGGTTATTTTGTTTTCTAGGACTTAGTACAACCTTGCAAGTTCTGAAGGGGTTTTGTTCTTGTTAGTTGATGGAATACACATCAACACATGTCAAGAAACGCCCTTAGACAACCTGTTTGAAGGATCTTGCAAATTTCTCCTACAATTTGGACTTGGAGACTGTGGTTGGTCTAGATTCATTTGTCAAAATCTTCAAGATCTGACACTTCAATGTACACTGATGACACTACGTCAGAATCTCCATTATAAACCCTCCGTCGGGCGCAATATAAATCCTGACACGTTCCGGCGCAACTCATCTGTGAGATTAAACATTAAATTTCTGCTTACGCTTCAGGGAAAGCTTATCAAATTGAACTTTTCACTCAAACAAGATTATATAACATTTGTACATTTCTTTGCCCTTTTCAATAACAAATTTTTTAATTTTCTCATATAGTTTTTCTTAAAATAGAAAATAGCTAGTTTACAGCATTCGCAGTCTTTTATTGGCAGCTTATCAACACAACTAATGCAATTCAGTAACATCACAAATTTTTTCAGTCATTAGGTTTGGAAAAAATATTTAGCACAATAAAAAGTATGTGGAATTACCTGTCACATCTTCATAAGGAAGGTGTTCATGTGACGAAAATAAAAGCAATAACTTAACATTAGAGAACACTATGCTAGCACCTTTTCAAACATAATTTAGAATGTAAAATTCAAATTCACTTGTGATCAAAAAACGTCTTCACAAAAACAAAAGGGAGTAATCAAAATATGATTATAAAGTTATTCCTGATCAGGCTCATGCTGAACATTTTCGAAAACATTCTTATAACAATTTTCACCCACCATGCGTCCATGTTTGTATTCATATAGTAAATTATGATCAATATCATTGAATTAGGGGCTACAACATAGATATACGAACTATTGCAGGTATATAAAAAGAAACATTAAGAAAGAAATAAAATTTCGTAATTCAAAAATACTAACGTAATCGGGCGCAACTCATCCAGCAGATTAAAACATCCGTCACGGAGACCAACGGTGTACTGGAGAAATAACCAAGATACCCTTGTGTGAGGGCTAGGGAGTCAGGAAGCTACTATAAACCTCACCTCTTTGTTGGTAAATCTCGCCCATTGGCACAAAAAAAAACTAGGTACCTCATCTCACAGATTAGATGCGCCCGACCAAGGGTTAATCAAGTCGTGTATATTTTCAGTATCCATGTTTGAAATCAGGGCACTTTCGTTTAAAGGTTTATTTGTTTACAGAAAAAAATGTTAGATGTCAGTTTTATGTCCTTTTTTAGAAGATGTATCGATTACATGATATGTATGTTAAAATGCGGGACCGGGACTCAACGCAAATCTCGTTTATAATTTTGTTATTTATTTTTATCAAACATTGTTTATTCCACTTTTTTGTAACGGTATAACCCTACCGGTTTCAAGGCTTTCACCTCATCTTCAGGGGAGCACAAACAAGACTAAATCCTGTTCGAACTGGTACCGATATACACGCTTCAACGGTTGGGGGCTGAGGGGTGAGGGAGGCATGGGACGATTTCGGCCAAGAGCGGAGATTTTTTGGGATATAATTGTTCACCAGATGTTCGGATCGATGTACTGACTTAGAAATTTCTAGGGCCTCTAGTCTGTCAAATTTATTTCCGTTACTACTGATATGTAAGAATTTGGTATCATCGATAGAAAAAGTATGGTTTTCATGGTGACAATGATTAGCCATTTCAGAATAAATTAGAGGATTTGTTACGGCGGACTTGTGTTCACGAAATCTCTTTTCAAAAGATCTTCCTGTCTTTCCTATATAGAAATTATCACAGTCAGCACATAAAAGTTTATACACACCACTGTTGCTAAGTATTCCATTTTTGCCTTTCCCATTAAATAAGAGTTTCCGGAGATTCTCGTTTATAACGTTAAAACACGGGTTCGGGATACAAAGTGTTAATATTATACTTCCGCTATAATCCTTTTAGTAACTAGTCTGTAGAATAGTTAATTATGATCGTTTTTAATTAATAGAAAGGGGATTTCCATTCACTCATTATTTTCAGAAAGATAATTTTACATGGAATCCATACAAATTATTGTACATATTATTACGAGTAAAATTCAATTTTCTCTGGAAGACGTACTATACTGATATCGTTTGACGTTATTTATTTATCATTTCATTACAAAACAATTTAACAGGCTTTTTTCCAGGTGGCAATCTTTTCCAGCCAACTAGGCAAAAGTAAATAAAGGAAGTTACATGGTCGCAAAAAACATTCAAATGATTATTTACTTATACACAATTTAGAAACAATATACATACAAAAAAGTGAGATATCACCAATCATAGGAAAAGAAAGGAATGGTGGAGAACAATGAAAAATCAGGAATGAAAAACGTTATGTAACTGACTTGAAATCAAGAGTTTTTTCAGTTCCTTTTTTATAATATGCCAATGATGGAACGAGTCTTACAGTGATTTGTAACTGATTCCAGAGTTTCACTGTATGGACATTAAAAAACGGTGTAAAAACAAGAAGAGTGGTAAACTGGGAAAGCCAATAAACAATATCTCTTTCAACGTTGCGTAAGTCTATAATTGGAAAGACTGAATATTTTCGGCGAGATAAGAGGGGGCGGTGGGACATATAAGGATATTATACAATAGTGACAGTATGTGTATTCTACGTCTATTTCTCACGTTGAATCAGTTCAGTTCTTTATGGTATGAAGTGATGTGATCGTTATTTCTTTGGTTTAAAATAAATCTTAGACAACCTCTTGAAACACGTTGAAGTTGATCAAGTAAACAGGGACTGTGCTCCCTCTAGATATAATATATTCTACTTCTATTTCTCACGTTGAATCAGTTCAGTTCTTTATGGTATGAAGTGATGTGATCGTTATTTCTTTGGTTTAAAATAAATCTTAGACAACCTCTTGAAACACGTTGAAGTTGATCAAGTAAACAGGGACTGTGCTCAATCTAGATATAATATATTTTGGTCCTATAACATTGAAGGCCTCAACGAATTTATTTGTATGACGTCTATCTTCCGATCCCTTTTCTCAATGTGGTCAAACCATATCAAGATTTGTTTTTTAATTCTTCGTAAAACATTCGTTTACAAAAAAAGTTATTCTTTATCCGATTATATCGTAACTCTACCATACCTTGTCATATCAGATATTGAAACATCACTGCAAAATAAAACTTCCAAAAATAATATTTTAAAATGTGTTGTTCTTTTTGATTTGCCATAAGATGCTTTTGTTATTTTTTCCTTAATTCCATCGTCATCTGGTGTTATTTGCATCGAAATGTAAAATTAACAACACAAAATTGTAACAAAAAAAAAAAAATTATATTGTTTATAGTTAAAGCATTGTGAAGAATTAAGGACATTGTAATTTGTTTTTATCAAACACGTTTATTCCACTTTTTGTAACGGTATAACCCTACCAGTTTCAACGCTTTCTGTTTGTGCTCCCCTGATGAATGGGTGAAAACCTTGAAACCGGTAAGGTTATACCGTTACAAAAAGTGGAATAAACAGTGTTTGATAAAACAAATTACAAAAAAAAATTTATGTGTATTTTTTACAAAGAAAATCATTCTATTTAATAAAAAAAAAACAAATTTCATTTAATAAAACGAGTATTTAATAGGAAGTTTTAGTTTTGTAAAAAATAATATAAACCTCAAAAAAATATTTCACATGGTAATAAACGTCTCACTTAAGGGTTTTCTTGCATAAAAGCCTATACACGCGACATCCCGATTTCCCGTCGCGTTGCATACAAAATGCATTTTAATATCAGGAAGTGCACACTCGTTGGCAAGTAAGCGGCGGTGAGCGCCTCGAGCCGAGTTAATTAATCCAGTTAACTTTTACAGGGCTTGTATCTAGGACTGTGTCACCCATTTACTGAAATTTTATGCCGTTGGTATACTGCACGAATTTTTAACACGGTGGGCGCTGTTGTCTATTGCCAAGGCTCATAGACCATGCTCGATGAAAGCACTGTCGGTCTTAACGGTGCTCGCTTCATTGGATCTGGAGGTCCAGCGTCGTGCATCAATCTAAGTAAGAGTCAGCCCGCAAGTATAGATGACATCCCTCTTTATCCCTGGCCAAGGATGATCTCTTACGTAATTGCGTAAAGGGAAAAATAAGTAAATAAAAAACTTATTTTATATTTTTGTGTTCACCACAGGTTTATTTTAGGTTTACAATCGGTTTCCAAGACCACCGTCTTCATCGTCAGGTGAAGATAAACTAAATTGTTAAAAAATATCTTTCCTGTACAAGTATATTATTTTATATTTTTGTGTTCACCACACGTTTTATTTTAGGTTTACAACGGGTTTCGAAGACCATCGTCTTCATCGTCAGGTGAAGATAAACAAAATTGTTAATAATAATAATATAATATAAGAGCAATGAGGTAGGGGAAGATAAGTGGGGAGAGATATGATACAATGGTGAATGGGGTGGGGAAAAATGAAAGTGAATCTTTAAGGCAGGTCAAGTCGAAATATCTAGAGGGGGGGATTTTAAATTGGAAACATATTAAGCACAGGGCTATTAAGAAAATTGGTTTGGTTGTTTTTTACGTAATTATTGAATCATCCTTAGATCGCCAGTTGCCAATTTGGTAACATCGATGGTCGTCGAACTGACTGGTTACTCTGATCTAGTGGTGTCAAAGAATAGTTTTTTTGTATTTAAAATTTTCTGTGAAATACTGGCAACTTGCTGAGCTATTTGATCTCCAGACTTAAGCTGTTTTATAAGCGCATAACATATATTTACTACGAGTATACCGTGAGTCATTTTACATCTTCCGTAATGTCTGACCTTTTAAGTCCACCGTCACTACTCTCAGATGGTTCACTATCGGAGAAGGAGTCCCTTGGAGTAGTTATTTTCTCTTCCCACATATTGACGACCTCCACGAACTTCTTAGTAAACATATTTATTTATTTATTTAATTAACGACACAACAGTGTCTTTATATACAAATGAACATGTGACAGGCTATAAAGTACTTAAAATTATTGACAAATAATACAACTTTATCTTAAACTAACATGAAGATATAAAAAGCAGTAGTAATAATAAATTACAGTCATCGTTTTAACATTAATAATCTTTGAGAATTTTGTGGGAATTTTATGGATAGACATGGAGATATAGAAAACACATGACCTCATTAGTAGAACGAGATGCAAGTTGTTTTGCAGAATTAAAAGCTTCATACATGTTGATGCAGGGTTACTCAACTCCAGAGGCTAAGTATTGTCTTTAATGTTTTGTTTATATTACGTTATTTATATTAATAAAGGAGAGCACAAAGCAAGTAGCTATTTCTAAATATTGTTGTGATATTCTGGCGAATACTATATATACTTATATTAAAAATATCTAAATTGTTGCAAAACTCTTTACAAGTCAAGTGATGGTCTTAGTCGAGATTTGCCACATAGAAATAATCCAGCTAGGTTGTTATGTATGCAAAAAAAGTGTAATACATTACAAACAATGGGGACCATTATTTCTTATGATTTTCCATGAAGTGGTTCAGTTATGTCAAAAATATTTATTAATAAGCTCAGTTCTCAATTATACTCCATGATATGAAAGAAATATAAGAAGTTTAACAAGACCATTCCGTGTGCGAGAGATGAATCTTGAACTGCTCAAATATTTCCTGATAAAAAATAAAAATAGACAAACAAAAAAGCAACTATGTTCATTATCTCATCCATATAATTGGAATAGTAATATTGCATATAACTGTTGCTAGTTATCAGGAATCCAATAGAGAAAGGAGACGCAGACAAGTTGCAACTACTGAAACTCCTTGCCCTATATGGCGTATCAAAAATTATAGTCATGTCCGGTGGCATCAACGTTATGTACCCTGACCCCTCACGTTGTATTATGTCTTCTATTAAAACTCATCACAGGTAATGCCCATTCATTAGTTAATTAATTCAAGTAATATGGATCCAGTCACTTTGAAGATAAGTCGCCTGAGTCTTCTTCTCCCTGGCTCCATCCCAACTCACTGTCTGCGAATACTGTTGGGGTCAGCTCTCCTCGTCCTCAGGTTGTATGCTCTTCTGCCCCGGACTACGTCCCCTAGGCTGCGCCTCTGCATCAGGTTATCTTTTTGCACCACCCATGAATTCTTTGGTCTTCCTCTGGTTGGTATTCGAGGAAGATCCAAGATAAGTCGCCTGAGTGCATAGCATAAAATACAATCAAGGGTCTTAAGGGCCCTGAACTAATGCATTTAACATGATGGGTTATTTGGGTCAGTTATTTCAAGTTATATTCCATTTTACCATCGGGGTGAACATCTGGCAAACACATATATTTCAAGAATTTTCACCAACGAATAAAAGAGGATTATTGTCGTTGCTTGATTTACTAGAAGTCATTTTGAATTTTGAAATTATTTTGAAATAATCATCAAAGCTGTTCATTTTTTAACTAAAGTACCAACTACGCAAACATAATAAAGTATTCACTTTATAATATTTCTAACCAAAGTACCAACTACGCAAAGTACCAAAGTACAAACTCCTTCAGGTTTTTAACCAAAGTACAAACTACGCAAACATAATAAAGTATTCATTTTATAATATTTCTAACCAAAGTACCAAAGTAATCACTACCCAAGTACCAAAGTATAAACTCCTTCAGGTTTTTAACCAAAGTACAAACTACGCAAACATAATAAACGATGAAAGATTTACAATAAATAATCTATACATGCAATATAGAATGAACAAAAAGTTAGGAAGCCCTTGAAAACATGGCACAACTAAATTAATCAAAATTTAAAAAAGGGGAAGAGTAAAAACTTTTGTTATAGGAGGGATGATAGAGTTATATTAAAATCCGAAAGGTGTCCTATTTGGGTCATGTACTTAGAGGAGCAAAGTACAAATTACTGCACCTGATCATCCAAGGCAAAATAGAGGGCTGAAGAGGTGTTGGCAGGAGGCAAATCTTCTGAATCCGCAATATACGTGATTGGACTGGTATAAGGAGAGTTGGGGATCTTTTTCGGGCTGCCGGGGACCAAGATGCCTACTCTCAGGTGATATTCTACGTTGGGGGGACCTGACACGACACTGGGAAGAAGAAGAATAGGAGGTTATGTATGACGAGGTGTATTGACGTGACAGAAGCAAAATATGTGTGTTAGGATCTAATAAAGTGGAGATATTTTATCTTTGTCTACTGCAGTAGGGACATGATATGAAGTTGGGGATGATGTTTTTGATTTTTCTTAATTACCGACCAATTGTGTTTGTTTTAAGTTTTATTAAAGTATATGTCTGAAGACACAAGAATTTATTCCTAAGGTTTTTTCGCCAATTCTTGACAATAATTTAAGACCCCCTCCCTATGGGGTGAAATAATTTACGGCACAGAATCTTTAGTTTGGAGATTCTGTGACTAAGCTGTGATCTTATCGTGATCTAAATTAAAATTCGGAAACTTAATCCTGACTATTCTAGCAGAACTTGACTTGACTAATATGTTGCCTTTTTATACAAACATACCATCACGCCATTTCCTTGTCGAGGTAAGCAGAGAGGACAGAGCGCAATATTTTTCTATCTTGATACACATATATAGTCTCTTCTACATCCACATACCTTATCATACTACTTCTACGACTTTCTACGTTTTCTTCTTTTAGAATATCGTTAACTTGATATAAAATTTTGATCTTTTGATGCAACAGTTCATTGACTAAACCAAAAATGTTGAATAGATTCAGTGTTGTATAACTTTGTCAGATACGGTTCAGCATTTATTTTGTGTATATAAAGTAGTAAGCATTGAAAATCTAAAGGAGAGTGATAGGTTTTTATAAAAGGACAGTATGCATGACGAGGTGTATGGATGTGGGAAAAGCGCAAGATGTGTGTTGAAACAGAATGAAGTGGAAATTTTTCTCTCTGCAATCACCAATGTGAAATATTTTTATCTGTTAACAAAATAAATTAAATTTATGTATCATTTACAAAAAAATATAATAAAATAACAAAAAAACTAAAAACTTATCAATATCCTCCAGAAAACGTATGATTTCGGATAAATATATCATACGAAATATGATAATAAATATATCATACAAAATATGATAGTAAATATATCATACAAAATATGATAATAAATATATCATACAAAATATGATACTAAATATATCATACAAAATATGATAATAAATATATATACAAAATATGATAATAAATATATCATATAAAATATGATAATAAATAAATCATACAAAATATTATCATAAATATATCATACAAAATATGATAATAAAACATACAAATGTAACTTAATATGGTGCACAAATATACCAATATATTATGCGTAGACATACCCATATAACTTGATATGATGTTTAAACGTACCAATATAACTTTGTATGATGGGTAAACATACCAATACAACTTTATATGATGGTAAAACATACCAATGTAATTTAAACGATGTTCAAACGTACCAATGTAACGTCATATGATGCTTAAACAAACCAATGTATGTAAAAACACATTCCAGATTCGCTTTCAAAAGGGTTATTACAAAAAAGTTTTCGAAAAAAAAGTCTTTTATAAATAAAAAAATCACAAAGTGATGAAAACGAAAAAAAATTGAAAATCTAATGAAAAACTTAACCAAAAAATGTCAACCTTAGAATTGTGCATTTGATAGCTTGAGATTTCAGGGTATGTAATAGTGTGTATGCAGATAATACTCGTAGATATATCAGCAGAATGTTTTAGTATTTCGGGCAAAAATATGAAATTTGTGATTAAAGACCACGTCGTTATTAGTCTTGCCTAGTAAAGTGGTTCTCTATATTCACAATATGGAGACGTCTATGAGAGTGAAAAGTGGACGTGGAAAAACACTAAGAGGAACCGAATAAATGCTTTAGAGATGCAAACATTGAGAATAATACGTGAAGTGACAATGTATGACTAGTTACGGAATAAGTGATAAGAGATGAATGTAAACTTAAGCCTGACGTGTTAAGTTAGATGAATAAGAGTTCATTGAGATGGCTTAAGTATGTTTTTTTAAATTTATTTATTTTACACATGACAAGAACTATACGCAATTTGCGAAGAAATAACGTGTACTTTATTTGGAACACACAATTTTAATGGATCTGGATTTGTGGCCTTTCATTTGTCGTGTCCTCAGTAAAGTAGGCTTTTGCCTGTATCTCACTGAGGACATAAAGTATAAAAAAATAAATAGATACTTCTTTCCGATTTTTGATTAGGTATACAAAACCCCGTTGCATATTCTCATCAACCTGACAAACAGTGATATTCAATTACACATACGAGTATCATAACAGATAGTGTAGATGTGAGTGGATGGCGTACAAGAGGAAGACTACAAAAAGTATGCTTGGATCAAGTGAATGATATTCAGAAAGTCGTTGAGGTTGCATGACATGGTATATAGATGTGGAAGAGGCTTAGGATGTTTGTCGAGTTAAGAAAGTATGGCTCTCTATCCTCGCTGCCTAGTTCAAAAGGTACCATGTTGAATCGTGGAAAGTGATAAAAAAAATACCAACAAGACACTCCTACTACAATGCTCTAGAATTATAAATGCAACTACTCATTTTTTTATATGTAGAGCGCCATACTTTCCTAAGTCGACACAAATTCTTAGCTTTTTCCATATCCATACACCTAATGCAACCTCTACGATTTATTTGATTTTGTACTTTTTATTCTTTCAGAAATCATTCACTTACTTTTCAATCTGTCAATATTAGTGGTTGTAATTCTGAGTAACAGCGCCCTTAACCTTTCCCTTCCTGTGCTAAAAAAAATCCACGCGTTCAGTGCTGTGTATTTACGAGTAATACACATGTAAAAATGAGCGATTTAAAATCGTAAAAATAAGAATATTCAAAGCCAATCGCTTAAATTAATTAAATTTAAAGTCAAAAGTGATAAAAATTTAATTGCTGAAAATATGAAAGAAAAACATCGGCAGACGTTCACAAAACCTCAAACGAAAACCCGCGAGTTATTAATATTATTTTTTTCATTCAATGCGTAAATTTATAACGGAGGAATACCTTAAATATGAAACCAGTATTTATTATGATATATTTATAGAGATATTAAAGTTTTTAGAAGCAATATGTACTAGTAACACATCACAGTACAGGAAGGGTTAAGGGGAGTGTTCTCTCTAAATGGCGCTATATAAATTTTCCTTTAACAATTATTGTTCATAAGCAATCTCACATCAATTTGGAATTTCTTGTTGTCTGGTTATGTGGATCACACATCAAATTTGACCTTAAATTTTTTTTATATTTTATATATTTTTTTAAATCATTTAGGAATACACTCCTGACAAAATAAAATGTTCAAAAGCACCATCTGTAGGCAATGATCTCTTAAGATATTCTTCAAAGTGTTATAATTCTCGTACAAGGCGTAATCTCAGTGACTCCAAATGGAAAAGGAATTCTTAATTCGGCGATTAGTGTACTTACTTATGTACTGAACTACATTCTCATATTTGAAACTTTTCGTTGTGTCTGTCATTTTGGGATTATATAGTCGTTATATTTGGGATTATAAAGTCGTTATATTACATTGTTAAGTACTACTTACTAAATTTCTACAACCTCCATAATTGGTAAGATATTTGTCTTTTAACTGGGGGTTGTACATTCCACTTTTAACTCTCCTTTTCATTTATGGTTTCTCTCTCACAGTCGGAGGATAAAGTTTTTCATCCACGATACAGCCTTAAAAGTAGTCAAATGGATCTCCTCTAGTCTTTCCGACAACTGCAAAGAATTTCAGGTGTTACAATGTATGTAAGAGTAATTTATTAAAATGAAGAGATAAATATTTATTTAGAGATGGATGTAAAAAGGTAAAATTCAGAAAGGAATCTTGAGGTGGTTTGGCCACATTGAAACAATGAATTGCAAAATACAAAAGTATACGTACGTATGTCTTATGTGAATATAGAGCGAGAAAAAGATTAATCAAGAAAATAACATCGATTCCACTTATTTAGTCTGTCCACACAATGCTCCTCCTTTTCCTAACTTCAGACATTATGGTCACCATATTTTTCGTCAAATAAACGGATCACATCAACCAATCACGGCAAAGATACTTACCAATACATTGATACGTTTTGTATATTACGCACTAGGCTTTTCAATGTGTTAAAAAGTGCAAACTCTCGTGAAACCCACTCTACTCGTAATTAAGTTAGTAATGTCTTAACATCCACCCGAAAGTTTCAGATTCGTTTCGAGATGGTACCAGAGAATGATTTGAAAAGAAGTTCCTATTTATTGTAATAAAATAGTTCGTCTGGTAACCAACATTCCCTCTAAGGTGTGCACGTGTGCGGCCGCACACCTGTTAAAAATTGTCCGCACACATTTTTCCATCTTCCGCACACATCCCAAAGAAAGGAACTTGTAACCACATTTTGTTTTGTGCAATTACATATTTTATTTGACATTTTATTATGGGTTCTCAGGTTCCTTTCTTTGAGATGTGTGCAGAACATGGAAACACCATATAGAGTCCACGCGCCGTAAGGAAAGAATAGTGTAGAAGGGTGACCATGATTTTTTATTTATTATGTATTCAGATTATTTAGTTAATTTAGTTTATTTATTTATTATTTATTTAAAAATACAGAAGGGGATTTTTTTGTTTGGAACAAATATTTGTTTATTGATACAGAAAAAGAAAGTTTGAATGAATATGCATATTTGCGCATTTCTCTTTTTTTCTTGCACATATAAGTTGATGGGCCGCACACACAATGAAATAATAGGGGGAAAATTGGTAAGGGCTACGCACAAGAATAACATATTCAATGCGTTCGACTGACCGAGTAAGGAATGTTAAAAGGGCTACGTCGAACCGCGAAGTGCAAGGCTAGATGGAAAGTTATCATCAAGGGCTATCACGGGAGACATGATACTCAGTTATGAGCTACACGACAGGATGAGGATGATATTTTCTCATTTGTTCCCTTATACTTAATCTTTGTTATTTCATCCTTTACAATTTAAATAGTGTTTCTCAATATCAAAACCATTTTTCTTTCTTGAACCATGATATAACTCGTAATGATTATTCCAAGTCTATAAAAAAAGATCACACCTCCATTTTCAATAAAGTATGATTAATGATCAAGATGTTCCAAGGAATTTTCCTTGAAAGGATCATCGCGAAAAATTATATTGGATCTTTTTCTCGCTGTAACGTCGCCGAAGCAGGGTCGAAACAAGAAATAATACTGCCAAATCAATTTTGAAAACAATTTACTCAACGTCAACAAGTGACATTTTTTTTCCAAAGACGCTTTTATATTATATTGAATATTATTTTTAGTTAATTAGGCATTCCATCATACAAAGATGATATTATGTATAAAAAACAATTTTAACCCTTCCCTTATGGTGCTAAAATTGAAACGCGCGCTCCGGTGTTGGGTAGTGAGTACGCGATCAAAAATTAGCAATTTTAAATCGGAAAAATAAGAACATTCATAGATAATCCCCTTAATGAATTATAATTGAAGTTAAAAATTATAATAATTGAGATTTATTTGCTGAAAACATTAAAAAAACCATCTGGCAACGCTCACGGAACGGGCGTAGGTCTAATCTATTTGCAAGCCCAGAAGCTACGGCGGCGCTGAGCGTCAGTGGCTTACCCCGGCGTGGCTTACGCTTGCGACGATTGAGACAATTTAGCTCCTCGCAATTCAGTGGAGTATGCAAGAGTGAGATGCGAATAAAGTGTCACGCTTCCCGCATACTCTTCACCTATCGTCAAGACACAAGGTCGAGGCACTCACAGCGTTTAAATGCGAATTTGTTTCCGATCTTCACAAAATACCCACGATGTAGTCGATAAATTCTGATTATTATTAATATTATTTTTTAAATCAATGCGTAAATATATAATGGAGGAATACCTAAAATCTTAACCTTGTATTTATTATATTTATAGAGATATTGATGGTTATTAGAAGCAACGTGTAGAAGATACCCAACACAGGGAAGGAAAGGTTAAGGAAGCTAGGTAGCATGGGAATATATAAGAACTACTGTAGTTGTAAATATTTAAATTTCTAAACATACAATTAAGATATGTGGTTGAAAATTAATGGAGAATTGAATCCGAGTAGGTGAGACATGTTGAACGGACAAAGGACATATTTGAGGAGGTAATATTAAAAAAAGGTCATGTCCATCGCATACAAAAAATGAGTTGATAAATCAGATTTCTTCTTATCGATGGTAGGGAGCCGTTTAATATTTTCATTTTAATGAAAAAAGCACATAAATCATTTTAAAATCATAATAAAAAACAGTATTTTTTCAAAAATAATCTTATCCAGGCTTCAAACCAATAAAAAAAAATCATGTCCGAATTGACCAATTGTGTCTAACTTCATATCAGTTCACCAGCAACTGTCAGTTTTAAATCGTACGTGCTGTGTTATGTCATTATACAGGTTTATCTACCTACATATATTTATTATTTTAAAGTAATATTTCTTCTTATTTTGTAACACTTTACTTATTTTATTTGATTATTTTTGGTGTAATATTTTTTAAATCGAACAAAAAACATCATGTCCCAGGCCTGTTCAATCAAAAAAGATTGAAGTAGAATTCTATGGTGTTTTGGTAAAGAGGTACAAGTCATCTATTATTTATTTGTCAGTTTGAAGTTTTGCAACACTTATATTCCTGAAATACAGACATCAGGTAAATTTTCAAGGTAAACTTTGAATACATAAATAATCTATGTGTTGCAAAATTTCAAACTGACAAATAAGTAATTGATGACTTGTACCTCTTTACCAAAACGCCCTAGAATTGTTCACTCAAAAAGGATCATGTACATATTTTAAACTAGAATAACTATTTTAATTATTATTATTTGATTTTAAACAACAAATCAAGTCACCTTAAGGATTTCAGATATTTTTACAATGAATTATTATGTAATATATTTTTAATGCAAACAGTATTTTTTGCGATTTCCCAACATTCTGATATGGTGGACATGTTCTTTTTTAATATTACCTCCTCATTTAAAGAAAGCTTTTGATTTCTGTCTCTAATTCAATTCACAGGATTTTGTTATATTCTCAGATTTTCTTCGTGCCGTTAGTACACTATCGTCTCACCTCTCGAATTTCAGTGATATTTTTTTTACGTGAAATCGGTGCCTCGCTTCTTAACTTTCAGAATAATAAAAAAAACTTCATATTTGTGTGGATTCCCGCTCACCAGAATATACACGGAAATTAAATGAGGTTTAATGTTTGTTTATGGTTTTTATATGTTTGCATTTTATTACTCTAAAATCTGGATTTAAAAAAAAATATTAATATTATAGTACAATTTGGCTGTTTTTTATAATACGCAACCCACCAACGTTTTTTTATAATATACATACTCGTACATGGGATTTCATCGATTACTCGTTGTGCCCACAGACTATCGGTCACGTCGTGGAAAAATGTTCAATATATTTATTTCGGAAGACTTTTTTTAAGGCTGTATCATGAATGAGATACCTGTTGGTGAGAGATAAAACATATAGAAGGAGAGGAAAGTTATGAATATGCCGTTATACTTGAAAAAAGACTCATATTTGACTTTGACAGTAGGTTTATGATTAGAAATTTTTCCAAATTTTTTTATGTTAAATTATATTTGAGAGTAATAAAAACCGCTCCTTGGAAAAGAAATCACCGTGTATTGCATTAAATTCCCACACAGTGTGCCGGTCCAGGTTTAAGACAGTAAACCGGTGGAGTAATTTGAGAGTTAATTGAGAAATCTGCTCGCTCAAATGACTTCGTAGAACTTATGAAGAATCCTTGAACCGTTTTATATTTTTATGCTGCAATTTGACTGAGTTAATAAATTTTCGTAACTATCTGGTGAATTACAGATATTTATACTTTTCAAATACAGTAAAATTAATAAGATCTGTTTAAAAAGTGCGAAATACAAATTTAAGGTTTCGATAAAATCCAAAATCAGGATACACGTACGTATCCCTCAAATTACACAAGTGCTTTCAGTAAAATAACACATGAATCAAAACCGCGTTAATAAGAGCTAGTTACTATAATATAATAAAAATCAACTTATTTAGTCAATATTTCATCATCAGCATTGTCAACCTGGGTCGATTCACTGCTGGGTGAAGGTCTCTCCAAGTTCACTTCAAATAATTCGGTTTTCAGGAGATGTATTTTTGCTGTTGCATCCTTATATATGTTATTGAACAACTTAATGTATGCCCTCTCATTGCCTTGTGTTTTTCGAGTTTCTAGTATGGCAACTTTTTGGCTGAGTCAATAGCCTTTTCGTAGTTCACAAACGGCAGGTTTAGAGGAAGTTCGTATTCTTCACATCGTTCTATTATTTCCCGCAGCACTTGAATATGATCCATGGCACTGAAACCCTTCCTGAATCCAGCTTGTTTTCGTGGCTGGTTCGTGTCAAAAGTTGTCGAGAGTTGGTTGATTAAGATCTTGGTAAATATTTTGTACAGGGTAAGTAACAAGCTGATCGGACGGTAGTTCTTAAGATCCTTTTGATCGCCTTTCTTTTCATTCCTGATTTTTCTCTTTCTTTCCTCTCCACCATCCCTTCTTTTCCTTTTGATTGATGATATCTCACTTTGTATGAAAAATAATGTTCGGATAATTGTCCGTCTTTGTGGGCTTTCTAGGCATATGCTCACGTATGTGTTTATGGATTTCGATTGAATGATTTATGCGACCGTGTAACTTGATTCATTTACTTTTGTCTGGTTGGTTGGAAGATATTGCCACCTGATAATAAGCCCGCCAGATTGTATTTGCAATAAAATTGTTAAATAAATAAATGATATTCTGAAAGAATGAAAACCAGAAAAGTCAGAAAAATTGTAGAAGTGGTATGGATGTAAAAGAGGCTAAAGGATGTGTGTCGAGATACGAAAGAACGGCACTCTGCCTAACCCAATAAGAAAATGGCATAATAGTATGTATAGTATATATGTATTTAGTCATAAAAAAATATTATTTAGTATATAGTCTTGAAAGGCGAAATCCTGTCCGAAAGGCGTGCAAGATGGATCGGTCATATAATACGACAAGAGGGCCTCTTGCATGCCATAATGGAGGGTATGACCGAGGGGACAAACTCTAGGGGACGCCCACGCCGAGAGTACCTGGAGGACCTGTTGGTGGACGTGCGCTGCTCAACATATACAGATTTAAAAAGAGCCGCACAGGACAGGGGGGAATGGAGGAGAAGAGTTGAAATTGCTGCAAACCAGTCTTAGGACTGCAACCACGGAGAGAGAGAGTCTTGAAAAAGTCTTAAATGACTTGTATGTTATTTGCGTAAATAATTTATAATTGTGTTCTTCTGTGTTTTTTTGTAAAATGCAAAGAAGTGGGTTGAAAAACATCTTTGATGTCTATGGTCAAATTTCTTCCCTCAACCCTTATTTGGGGTGATGCTGATCGGAAAGATGAATCATACACGATGAACCCTAACCATTTATTTGATAACGTCTGGTTTACCTCGTTTCTTATGTGAATCATATGAAACAAATACTATATCTTTTTCGTACATACAGGGTGCGTTTTATGTTCCAGGCCGATGTTTTTTTGAATAACTTTTAAATGAAACACAATTTTATAATTTATATTTAATTGATTGATTAAATGGTCTTTATCATTATGTATGGAATATAATGTCGGTCAAGTGTCCGCCTCTGGCCGTGGTGTAAACGCCAGCTCTTTTAAGCATATTTTTCATAACATTCTCGCAGACTTCTGGTGTTATTTCAGCAATTTATTTACGAATTTTGTTCTTAACCTGCTCCCCGCGGGGAGCACAAACGCCTGTGATCTGACGACAATCCAAGTTTCAAATCACAAATACTTAAAAAAAAATGACACAAAACCGGAATAAAAATTGAACTAAAATTTTAAATAATCTTTATTCTAGCGACATCTCTGACAACCTTGTCAAATAATATATTAGTTTATGAGATATTGTTGAATAAACAGAGCGCCGATTTTTTTGGTTTCTCAATATTTCCAGCATTAACGACCTGTCTCGCGGATCGAGTCCTGCGATGAGTCTCTCTTACGTAAATAAACATTACTAAGTCTCTCTTACGTAAATAAACATTACTAGTGCTATATGCATTTGATTGGGTGAGTGTCATGAAGCATTGATTTGATCGTAGCATTCCTTTGTTTATTTTACGTAATGTTAAGTTTATCTCCTTTATTTAATGAGTCTCCTTAACAGTAATGACTATTATTTATTATCAGAAAATTACTTAAATGTCATGTTTACTTGGTGTTGTAATCAAATATCAGTAGTTCTAAACAAAATATGTGTTTAAACTTATAAATTAAAAAAACGCTGAAATTGTGCCGCGCACAGGATTCGTGGAATTTGATTTTTAACGCGGTGAACAGGTTAAGCATCGGGATTGTGGTTGGTTTGTTGGTGTACACCTTTCCCTTCAAGTACCCCCATAGGAAATAATCGGGGGTGGTCAAATTAGTAGGCCCAATTGATTCAATTCGGGCACAAGAAAGTTTACCAACATGTCACGATAGCAATCACTAGTAACTATTATAGTATTGCCTCTAGAATCCTCAAAGAAATATGTCCCAATGATGCCGCTGGCCCAAATGGCGCACCATACAGTCACTCTACGAGGGTGTAATGGTCGTTGGTGTATCAATTGAGGATTTTCCGTACCCCAACTTCAGCAATTATTTAAATAAAATATTTTAATAACTTCAACACGTTGTTGCCGAGTTCGATGCTCCATATTTAATTGTTATTGACTATTTTCGACGACTGTTAAATATGAACTGACAAATAACAGCCAAATCAAAATGTCGGCCAAACAAATTCGGCTTGAAACATAAAACCCACCCTGTATATTGATTTATTTTTACTATAAAATAACGAAACCTTTTTATTTATTATTAATATAAGTCACTTTTAAGTAACAAGAACTCGAATCACTTTATTTCCTTCTGTTAATATAAAAATGTCATTCAATACTTTAAAAAAATTTCACGATAGAAACTTTTTAAATAATTTTCCATTATCGTTTGAATGGCAATTAATCTCTTTCCAAAGCTGAATCGTGTGTGATTTATTTAACAGGTGTCAGAGAAAAAAGCTTTTTCCCCACTTGGAAATCCCGTCAATGGAAATCAGTCAGCAAACTCACGCAAACGTCAGCTAAAATACCGTAACTCCACACTCCCACACATTTCCTTTCGTAATTCATCTGCCAGCTTTGGATATATTTTAAGTCAACAGGGTCGAAAGAAGATTTTTTTTGTTTAAATTTAAAAATAAAATACAATGTTACCTGATTTAAAAAAAAAAATCTTTATTTTTTTTCAATATTTATACACTATGTTAAAAACACGAATATCAAAAATAGTTATGAAACACTAACTGGTTGATTATGGATGTATTTTTGTATTAGTGTTGAATAAATAAATACTCCTTCCTCCAAAGTAAAGGGTCTTCCAAATTGAGCGGTTTTTTTAAATTCTTGGATAAAACACAGATGACGTCGTGAACTTGCCTAGGTCTTGTGACGTTTGAGAAGTGTAATGTATGACATTTATAAAAATTGAGTCGTATACAATACAACAACGCGTTCTAAATTATTTTATGTATTGTGATCTCCGGAAACGATTATGTTAATTGGTCACCAAGATCATGTGATCTGACACCGTTGGACTATTTTCTCTGGGGTTACGTGAAAAGTCAGGTCTATAAGAATGACCCCCAATCAATTCCTGAGCTTTATGACGAAATGATTTGCGTTATTGGTGAGTTAGAACCGCAATAATGCCAAAATGTCAAAAACACTTGTCTGCCGATACGGAGGTGGCGGGTTCGATCCCCGCTGGAACCCAGATTTTTTTAAATAGGATTCCAGTCTGGTTAACACTTAGAGTCAATAAAAACCATCTTTCTGGTTGGATGAAAGAGATTGCCACATGGCAATAAACTCGCCAGGTTAAAAAAAAAAGTCATCGAAAATTTTGACGAAAGAGTGGACATCTGTGGAGCTGCAAGCAGAGGACATTTTTGGCGGATATTGTTTTTTGTGTATAAATGTCATACATTAAACTTCAATGAGCAATAAAATTTCTTTAGAAATCAAAACAAATTGTGTTTTTTATTCAAGAATTAAAAAAATATATAATTAAAAAAAACCGCTCAATTTGAAAGACCCTTTATTATATATAACTTTCTCAATTTAAAACATTAAGACCCGATCAAAATAAAAACATTTCCCCAGTGCCCGACTTATTTTTGAGGAATTTTGTGATGGTTTTGCTAAAATTGCTATACAAGTAAATATGTATTAAAAGCATTGTAATGAAATTTAGTGCATTTATTTAAAATACTTTATTCATTTTGTTTAATATGGTACGAGTAATACTGCCAAAATATTCCTTTGTGGAGAGCTACATATATCATACTCTTTACATATGTGCCGGATCTCCCTTCTTTTCTTGTACCTAGCACACACCATGCTAACATAGTTCTACAGGATTCATATTTTTTTTTCATTTGTTGGAATACATATCAACACATGTTTGATGGATAATTCTGCAAATTGATTATTTTATTTGGATTCTAAGACTGTAGTTGATTTCAGATTCATATGGTAAGATCTTCAAGATCTGGTACATTCAAATCTTCAAGATCTGGTACATTCCTGCACATTAATGACGCGATAATTAATGTATATTTCATATTTCTTCTGTCTAGGGCAGTGTTTCCCTTATGCCTCCCTACGTAACGGTGACGCGACAAAGCGATCAAAATACGACTAAACCCTGAACGAGTCAATTTTCGAATTGCCCCCCTGTGAGGCGTGGACCCCACCTTGGGAAATATTGGTCTAGGGTATTGTCCATTTTACTGACAAAAAATCAGGAAACTTTCGTTTAAAGGTTTATTTATTTATTTATTTAACAATTTTATTGCAATACAATCTGGCGGGCTTATTGCCAGGCGGCAATCTCTTCCAACCAACCAGACAAAGTAAATGAAGCAAGTTACGTGGTCGCATAAATCAATCAAATGACTATCCATCCCCACGAAATCCATAAATATATACGTGGGAACATGCCCACGAACCCCACAAAGACGGACAATCACCCGAACATTATTTTTCATATAAAGTGAGATATCATCAATCAAAAGGAAAAGAAAGGATGGTGGAGAGGAAAAGAAAAGAATAATCAGGAATGAAACACGTTATTTTACTGACTAGAAATTAAGAGTTTTTTCAGTCGCTTCTTAAAGCATGCCAAGGACGGAGCGAGTCTTACATTGGTTTGTAACTGATTCCAGAGTCTCACTGCATGGACAGTAAAGGACGACGTAAAGAAAGAGGAGCCGTGAACTGCAAAGGCCAAAAAACAATCTCTGTTTGAGCGTAGCGCTAATTCATGTTTGGAAAGACGCTGAAAATTTTCGGCGTGATAAGAGGGTGCGGCGGGACAGTTAAGGATATTATACAATAGATACAGGTTCAATTGTTTACAAAAATATTTGTTAGATGTATGTACGAGTAGTTTGTCCTTTTTTGGAAGAGGTGTCCATCTTGTAAAAATAAGAGAACGGGATTGAACGCAATTCTAATTTATCACGTTCAAACACGGGATCGGTATACAAAGTGTTAAACACCTTAAAATGCCGAAAAATAGCGTATCAGTGTTATATATTGTAAGGAGGAAAAACTAATATTGACGGGAAAATTTGAGTATCGGCGTGGAATAGGTAGATTGGACAGGCAAGGAGCTCTTCCGTGCCGCCAAAGACAGAGATATTTTATCAAGAGTGATCGACAACGGCAGGTGGGTTGAACACAATACATGAAGATTTTTTTTAACTATGCAATAATTTTAAATGCGATCCGCCACTGTTGGATAGGTATGGGAAGTGTTTGAAAACGCCGACAAATCCACACGTCAAACATTTGTTGAGTGAGTGGTAGGTAAAGTTTTCCTTTGTCCGTGGCACTTCAAGCCACATGGGCACTGTTACTCTCCACTCAACTGCCCCACAACAGACAGACAATTTATTCTCTCTGCTATAGTAGAATGTGACCATTCCTAGAAAAGTCATTTTGGTATTGAGTAATCAACCCTTCTTCAGGGGTGTAACTATCGTAGACGTATTTTTTTATTTATTTAACACTTCATTTTAAAATATATAAGCAGGCTTATTGCCAGGTCGCAATATCTTCCAGCCAACAAGACAAAAATAGTGAAGGATTAATATGATCGCTTGACAAAATGTATGAACAGTATGTATGATGAAAACTAAAGTTGAGATATGTTTTTGGCGAAAATGAGTTATTGCTATTTACAAAATCGAATCAAACGTAAGCAAATTCTTGAAGTTGATCTTTTATCTTCATCGAATAGATTGAGTATTTTAAATCGACCCAATGGGACGGGATATTATTACTGGGCGTTTGTCGTTGCTGGACCCATGGTGAGTGATGGTTTGTGTTATATAGATATGAATGGCGTGTGCGTTAACATGAAGCATTTGTTGCCAATCATTTTTGGAGGTCTTATCAAAATTTGTGATTATATATGGACACTACATACACTCCATATAAAGTGGATAGTGTTACTATGAGAATCAGATGAAGTAGGATCTGCAAGTTTTATTTGTAGCTTCCTATGGTTTTCTTACAAAAAATGTTTTTCTCAACATATCCAAACGCAGAAAAGTACTTAGTCTAATGACGGCTGCCACTACCTTTATTTATTTCCCATCAACTTAATTTATTTTTATTTATTTTTATTAAAGGGGCTCAATTTCCAATTTCAATAGCCCCAAAAGATTCTACATGACTATATTAATTGTTTTTTATTACTAATAATTATTTTACCTCAAAAAAGTGTTTATTACAACTTTTACCAACACTTTTAAGCAACAAAGAAAAGCACTGTTAAAAAAAACTTATCTTACCAAAGGTTGTAGCAAATTCAACGTGTCGATTGTCTTGTAAAGTTGACGTCTTTTCTATCGGAACTTAAGGTTTGATGTCTCAAGACTATGCGTTTACTGAAGTGAAACAGTTTGTACACAATAAAATATCATACGTACAATTGTTTTTTTATTCCAGGATGGCTGAAAATTATACTCGATCTCAAGGGATAGTCTCTTGTTTTGTGGTCAAGTCAAAGATTACGTAAAATAATGTACATTTGAAGAAAAGTACCAATCTCGATACCAAGAAAAGGTATCGAGATCGGCTAACAAAACTACGGTTGATGACAACCAAGAAGATAATGATGAAGTAACATCAAATAATCCTTCTCGCTAAACCAATGCCCTATTTATTGTGTAATGTTTACTTGAAGGGTTTATGTTATTTCCTGTTTCCTTTATATTATATACTGGCACGTTAATGAAAGCGCTTTTAGAAATGAGAAAAGAGTAATTAACTGTTTTCGGGAACCTGGGTAAGGGAATAAAGTTAATTGCAAAAAGACAATTAATAAAAGGAGAATTTATATTTATTTTGCCACTATTTTATAAGTTTGCTTTTCCAGCAATTCTTATTTTTCTAAGAAGATTTGAAATCGAATTTAATTTAATTCCACTCCACATGTTTGGTATCGTCAGTGATACGTAGGACAGTAATATATTTTTTCTGCTTGATTTAATGAGACAGACGTATAGATCATTCAGCCAGAAGACTCATTTTACAAAAGTGTGAGTAGCACTGTCTGTATTACACAACTTATGTTATGTAGTGGTATTGGTTTTAGAATGCCACACGATTGGTTCGCGCAGAACGCATGTTTGTATAGTTGTTAAAATACTCGGTGATTAGAAAAACACTACCATGTCGAAATTAGGAGTGCGATTTTTGTCTAATGTAATGTATGATTCAAAATTTTTCGAAAGCTTAAAATGTACTTTGTTAGAACTTAAAGTTTCCTAGAATTAAGTATCACTCCACTCACTATTATTTTAAAACTTTATTATTTGGCATTGTAATTATGATACATTAATATGTTAAATAATCTTACATTCATTTTATTTTTATGTATAATTTAATTAAAGCTGACGAAAAATTTTTACTTTATAATATTTGTTCTTATATTTATTTTTAATCTTCAAAAAATTCATTCTTGGTATTTAATGTTTCTTAGAATCTGCCATGCCTAAACAATTAATATGTTAAAATAAACTTACTTTCATTTATAAGCCCCGTTCTTTTATTCTCATTTACACTACTCACATTAACTACACTTTATCTAAAGTTTGAAAAAGTTTTCTGCGGTTTTCTTACCAAACTTGTTTTTGTAAAAATATGCAGATTCGAGAATGTACCTTATCTAAAGATTTTTTTTGTTATATTTTAATCTGCCAATAAGAGTGGATTCGAATCTCGAGTTAGTCCTCTTGAGGAGAGTCTGTTTTCTAAACGGTGCTATATAAATTATCATTTTATTATTTTTTTTATTTGTGTGATACTCTTCAATATATCCAAACTAATGATATGGACATCTTTAAGAACTTGGTAAGGAGACCTTATTTAGTCCCAGTTTTAGTTCTTTAGTCGGGTTAAAAACTTGCATAGTAAGCAAGTCATTCACAGTTTGTCATCATACGTCATGGAAACTAAGTAACTACACAAATGGCCATCCCACGTATACATTAAACAACACTATAAAATGTCTAATGCTTCCAAATATTGCTACCAGACAAACACTTTAATCAGACTGGGGCCTTATATGTATTAATACTTTTTTGGGTGCCGTCAGGAATCGAATACGAAATCTCTAGAAATAAGACAACCGTCTTACCAACTAGACCACGTAGGTGGTGAATCATTTTCCGTTCGTTCTTCTGTTTTCCTTGACAAATTCAGGCAATTATAAAGTTTGACGACCTCCGAGGTCTGGGGATAAGACGCTTGTTTGCCGATTCGGAGGTTGCGGGTTCGAGCTCCACTGGAGCCCAGATAAAAAAAAATGGGATTCCAGGCTGGTTTTCACTTAGGGCCCATTAAAAACGTGTATCTGGTTGGTTGGAAGATATTGCCACATGGCAATTAACTCGCCAGGTAATTTATATTAATTAGTTTATCCTCATTTTCTTCATATTTGAACGACACTTTACTATCCAGCTAACTCGTTTTATCAGCTGACAGTTCATGTGAAAGTATGAACGAATTCTGGGTATTAAATTCTTGTCCCATAAATATGATATACTCGTATATATCGCTTCATATACTTCATTCACATATTATTTTAGTCAGGGCGGTCACGTTTTTATTTTTATTATGCGCTCTACTCCAAGATGCTAGTTTCAAATAAAATAACATTTCGAAGTTTTGACCTCCATAGTCATTTTTTTAATATATAAATATATGTACAATATATTGATGGAAACGTAGTATGTACATAAATAAATATGAAATTACATATACGAGTATATCTCAAGATAATGGCGATGAACATATGTATATTTAAGAGAGAAGGGATCAAAAGATCTGGGCTTATTTCATAACATCCCTCTGGTCGCGATACACCCCACCAATAGAGGGAGAGCCCAGCCGTGAAGACATCAGATGTTTTTCAGCTCACACCCTTGTGCGTGTAGATTGAAAAAAAAAACAATAAATAAGCAATTAATACAATCAATTCGGTTACTAAAATAATAGGTCGCCGATGGAAAAAAATTGCATTCAAAATACAATGTATATAATATATCTCGTAATAACACACACATTCTTAGGCAAAGGAAAAAAAAACAAATTCAACAGAAACCTTACTAAATGGTCTGGACTCAACTCATGACTCCTTAGCCGAGACACACATCCACCATTAAGAGGGCGAGCACGGCCGCAAGAATACCAGAAATTTTTCAATCCCCCCTCTTGAAGACAAAAACTATTATACAGTATTCTTCTTCTGCTTCAGCTTCAATCCTGAGGATTGATTAGGAGCAAAGCCCTGCATCTCCTCCTCCACTCCGCTCGATCTTCAGCGATCCTCTTGAGCTCTAAGAGGTGCAATACATATCGTGGCATATTGGCTCCAGATATTCTCGGCGAGGACACCCTTTGCCAATCGATCCCTCAATCATTCCCTCCAGTATATTGTGCAGGAGATTTTTATGTCGCATCATATGACTTATTCATTCCGCACGCCTTTCCGATATGGTGTTTGACAAGTGCCTGGTTTCTTAGATCCTGCTGAGAACCTCGTCCTTTGTAATGTAGTCTCTCTAAGAAATCCTTAGGATTCGTCTATAGGTCCACATCTCGTATAGTATTAAAATGGTATAAATAAGCAATAAAATGAATGTCAAAAAAAAAATAATCCTCACATCATCTCTCCTCTCACCCTCCTGGACATGACAATCTAACTTTTAGGTGAGATCAATTTGTTACCATTAGGAATCAAACCCAAAACTAGGATGTTAATAATTCATCCACTAGATGTTAGAGGCTATCGGTGTATTTTATTATACATATAATAATGGGTTTACTGTCATTTGAAAATAATTCCAGTCGTCACAGAAGATGTCAAAAGATCTCATGCCGCCGCTATCTCTACATTAAACTGTTGTTTTTTTGTAATATTTTTTACTTGTCAATAATAGTGGGCTGGAATCCAGAGTTAGAGCGCTCTTGAGGAGAGTCTGTTTTCTAAACAGTGCTATGTAAATTAACACTTTATTATTATGTAAACATTAAGTCTTTTTTATGTATATATCGTTCAGCCAGAAGAGTCATTTTGCAATAGTGTGAGTAATAGTGCGTTCACAAAAACTGGTCACTTTATTTTTTTAACGAAGGGAAAAAGCAAAAAAAAATAAAATGATATTTTATATTCAAACATTGAAATGAACACACGTTTTGTAAATTAAAAATGCTGTCAGCTTAAATTGAAATAATCATAAAAATAAAATGAAAGTAAGTTTATTTCACATATTAATTGTTAAGGCACGGCAGATTTTAAGAAATATTAAATAACAATAATGGCATTTTTCAAGATTAAAAATAAATGTAAGTGCTAGTATTATAAAGTAAAAATGTTCGCAACTTTAATAAGATTGCACATAAAAATACAATGATTTTTGTATGTAAGATTATTTAACATATTAATGTATCATAATTACATAATTACAATGCCAAATAATAATGTTTTAAAATAATAGTGGATGGAGTGAGACCAAATTGTAGGCAACTTTAAGTTCTAACAAAGTACATTTTAAGCTTTTGAAATTTTTTTAATTATACATTACATTAGACAAAAATAGCACTATTAATTTCGACTTGGTAGTGTTTTTCTAATCACCGAGTATTTTAACAACAATACAAACGTGCGCTCTGCGCGAACCAATCGTGTGGCATTCTAAATTCAATACCACTACATAAGTTGTGTAATACAGAGAGTGTTACTCACACTATTACAAAATGATTCTCCTGGCTGAATGATCTATAACATATGTAATATTTTTTTTCTATACCACTTCAAATCATTAAAAAACAGAACTTTGAGTACCTTATTACCAAACTGATATACTCATAGTTGATAAAAATAAAAATGTCAAAGGCTCCCAATTTAACTTTTGGCGGATGTCTGAATATGCTGTGAAATGTAATAAGATTTTTGTCACCCGTATGAAACAAATTATCTCCAATTGGTTAATTAATCGTTAAATAAACCAATAAAGTTATCTGGGACCCCAAAACTATCTGTTTTATCTAGGAGCAATTTGTGATTTACCCAGTCAAAAGCCTTAGGGAAATCATTAAAGGAGCAATCAACTTGTTATCTATCAGACAAAGTTTTCGATACATACTTGTTGAAGATTATTAAATAAGATTCAGAAAACCTTTTTACCAAAAGTCATGGCGCTGTCCTGTATTTTTGGATTGTTAAATTTTTTTCACGATGTATCCTTTTTTTTGTTGAATGTAAGAGTTTGTCATATGGCACTAAACCTGCCGAGTTGTATGTGTATATGCAATGAAAATACAATACAACACGGTTTTACTCGATTTTAGAATATCTATGTAATAATTATACAGTGTAATAAAAACATGATTTATGAGATATGCACTAAGAAGATTAAATGTGGTAACAACGTATGATAAAATGTGGTGACAACGCATGATAAAATGTGGTGACAACGTATGATAAAATGTGGTGACAACATATGATAAAATGTGGTGACAACATATGATAAAATGTGGTGACAACGTATGATAAAATGTGGTGACAACGTATGTATAAATCTGATACCATTATAGTATAAATCTGATAAAAAGTTGGAATTGATACGATTATCCTGCCCGGTATCCCACGGTGGAGCTTTTTAGAGAGTATCGGGTCCTGAACATAGCCAATTTGCATCTCGAATCCATTCTCTGTCACTACCATCGAGAGGAAGGGAAGATGCAGACTCAGCAGATACACATGACACGCATGGCAACTAATGAAATGTTCACCATCCCTAGAGTTAAAACCTCTTTTACCCAAAGGCAAAATGCTTATTTATGTCAGCTCCCATGACATACAATGGCGTGCCAATTTCAATAAAGGTAAAGGGAGGAAAACCATTTAGACAGTAGATCGGAGTGTGGCTGTTATTGCGACAGGATTTTGAGTACTTGGGCTTTCAGGATGAATGACATGTGGAAAAAATTGTGTGTGCTCGTAAGTGTGGGTTTCTTTTTGTTGTCTTAATTTTGTTGTTTTATATTTGTATTTTTGTTTTTATTTTTATGATTGTGTGCGTTTTATTATGGGATGAATATTTTTGGTCTTTCTGGAGTGATGATGTGTGAGGAGTTTGATTTCGCATGATGTTTCCAGTTGCAATTGAGTGTCACTGTTTGTCAGGTTGATGAGAATGTGCAACGGGGTTTTGTTTTTGTGTAATCGAAAATCGGAAAGAAGTATCGATTTATTTTATCATGCTAAATATCCTCAGTGAAATACAGGCCAAACCCTAGTTTACTGGGGATACGAAAAATGAAAGGCAACAAACCCAGATCCATTAAAATTGTGTGTCAAAATTAAATAACCTGTTGTTTTTTCGCAAAGGATGTATATTTCTTGTCATGTGTAATAAAAAAATAAAAAAAATCTTTTAAAGTATGCCGTGAAAAGATATTTTTGCCTTCTGTCCTTTATTACTTCTCTTACAAGAAAATGGCATGGTGATAAGTATGTATAGCATCACCATCCTGTCGTGTATCTCATGACTGAGCATCGTGACTCCCATGATAGCCTCTTACGACTCCTCTCCATCCATCCCTACACTCCGCGGCTCGAAGGGCAGTTGTTAAGGGTAGTCCTGTCGTGTTCCTCACTTGATCAGTCCAACGCATTGGAACTTTTCCTTTTGTGCGTCGTTCGTCCACACTTCCAGTAACCATAAGCTAACATAATAATTAATTTTAAGAATGGAATGATCGATTGTTGGAAACTCTTCGAATTGATTAGCATTTGAGTTCCAACAAGAATCACCAGCTTGCAAGACATATTTCTATGTGAAAATTATAGAACAAATTATTTTGCGAATTCTCCTAGACTGCACAAATCAGAAATGTGTACGCTGAAGTCTCAGATATTTTCGGAATTTGTTTGCTGATCTAAAAGTAGTGCCTGCAAAGGCACTTCCGAATGTCCGAGCATTGAAATGGGATTTTGCGTATCTTTCGAGGACTTTTAAAGAACTTTTTTAAACAGCTTTTTAAATTGAGTATTGTATTTTTTGAATTTATATTTTTGATTCTTTCACCGTGTTGAAGAGGATTTGTGAAGTTGCACCTAACATTTATTATTCCGTTTTTTATACTTTGTTTTCAATTTTTATTTTCTTTTTAATTTGTTTTTCAATGATCTGTCTATTGAGTTAGCATTTTTTGGCGTGATGCGAGATTTGCGCATGTGGACGCCTCCCTATTGTGTTGGTAACATGTGATTTTGCATGATTTGATACCTGTTTCTTTCTGATTGTTTTTGTTGTAACATTATTTTTATTTATTTTAAATATTCTGTCAATTATACAATAATATATGGAGCATTCACTAGTGGCTCTTTCTTTGTCATAAGGTAAATTGTACCGTTTATGTATATAAATAAATAAAATAAATTCACAAATGTGCAGCATAGCAGGTAGTATATGGGCGGCATTCAACTTGACAGCGGCTCTATCTCTAGTGCATACTCGAAAAAAATTATCATAATTCCCAAAGACGCTTAAATTAACCCTTTAAGGTATGGGAATAAAAAGATTTTTTATGAAAATTTTCCATGATCTATATTTTACCTGAAAATTTAATGTCATTTTATGGTGTATAAAAGATATCATCTTCACGCTTTGTAGACATGAATAATTTGAGGATTATAACTAAAGAAATAACTCGTGTTTTTTACTTTATGTAAAATTTACTCCGAATACTTTTGAATTTCTCATTTAAATTTTTTTATTTGATTTATTTTGCACGAAAGCGAGGAATACGTGATTTTTATAAAAGGGAATTAAAACACGTAGAAAATTGTTATAACCCTAAAAACGTTAAAGGGGTAAAAATTTTAGTGATTCAATAATGTTAGAAATTATATGAGATTATTTTTTATTTAAAGCTGATGTATTTACTTATTGGAAAAAGATAAAGGAGAGTTTAATAAACACCTTTAACAAACCATCGCAACATTTACTAAATAATTTAACAAACCTTAGTAACACATACAACTTAAAAAATTACTTATTTAAAGTAAAATATTGAACGATAAAGAAAACATCATTAAAAAAAATGAAAAAAAATATTAAAAAAAATAATAATTTAAAATGAAAATAAAATAACCAGTCTCAGTCAACTAAGGTTGTAGTAAAACCCTTCTGAACTTAACAACATCTACAATAAAAATATCCTTCGAACTAGAGATGGAGTAAGTAAATAGTTCTTGTTACACTTTTTGTAATTTATTTCTAAATTTTTTTTTTTAAAAACAAATAAAGGTTGTTTATCTGGACTAATTTAATAAAATTTCATAAGAAAGAAAAATAGTGAAATAAATAGAAAATATGTTGTGATAGAAAAGTTAAGCGCTCTGTTCTCTCTTCTTACTTTAACAGAGAGAAGAAGTGGTGGCATGTATTTATGTAAAAACGATGACGACCTCCGTAGCCTAGTGGTTACATTATTGACATCCACTCGCGGTTAAAAAAAATGGTACCAGTTTCGTTAAAAAAAGTTTTTCTGGTAACAATACTCGCACGAACCGAGCGGTAGTGTTGCCAAAACGTTTGTACCTGCCTGTATACCTACCTAAATGAATTGTCAAAATAACGAGTGAATTGTTAAAACACAAATAAATTAAATTAATTATTGTTGATCATAAACATACAGGGTCATTGACCGATCAAGTATTCATAGATAGCTACACGTCAAGAACGGCGACAATGTTTACTATTTTTATAGTACCCGCGATTTGTCCAGTCATCTCCAAATATAAATAATTAACCTACCGCCAATTTACGTGCCAGAGCGGGACGGAGCATGTAGCGCGAACTGGTTCACCCATTTGTATAAAAGACCTGAGCTCGGATAAATAAACATATATTCGTATTGTCATTCAGTCAACTGTCAAGACTTTGTTATTTATTTACCTGCTGTCCACTTATCGATTTATATCCGCATTCCTGAGTCCATATTTATTGACAACAAATCAAGATCATCATGACTTATAGAAATAAGCAATCCGCTATATTGATGATTCTGTACGAGAAGTAACGCAGAATCAACTAAAACGAAGATAACGATGTCGATATCAAGATCATCAGCACGTCCTAATAGGACACATGCTACACAGATAGCGACCATCGTTACACGTTCAATAACAAACCGTCAGTTTCGTACCTGCTCCAGAGGTTTTAAACCTGAAGGTTCGCTTATTGGGGTCGAAGATAATGTTCTCTTTCGAACACGCTCTTCAATATGTCTCAAAATCTTCTTTGGATATATTAAAGGTTAACATATGAAAAAGGAAATTAAAATTAACAACGTGAACAAAACTGTTTATTAATTGGTTCTTGATTAGCGAAATAAAATTCGATCACTTTGATTCATTTTTCTGTTATTAAAATTTTCATATCTTTACCGCGTTCAATGTAAATTATGTTTCTTATTTCTTCGAGAAACTTTTCAGTTAAGGAATCGATTGTTAAATTTTTGAAGCTTTATCAGTCGAAACTTTAAATTATCTAGAATCGCCATTTTTATAATAAGTTTCATTATATTCTTCTTAATCATCTTATTTTAGGCCTGTTGGCCTGTTATGGTTCTGCATCATTGTTTGCCTCTTGCGACGTCGACTGCCAGCTGTCTTTCCATCTTTTGAGAGGTCGTCCTGGAGGTCTGCTTGCTTGGGGGATACTGTACCTGGCCATTCTTACGGCTCTTGGTTCCACCATTCTGAATACGTGTTCGTTCCAGAACCTTCTTCTCTGTCGTCCCCATCTGACAATATCTTCAACTTCGCACGTCCTTCGGATTTCTGTGTTACGTACTCTATCACGAAGGGTTTTGCCAGCGATACTCTTGAGTACCTTCATTTCGCTGGTTCGAAGGAGATTTTTGGTTCTGACAGTGTCGGCTCTGGACTCTATGCTGTATGCCATTATGGGGCGGACACAGGTCTTGTATATCCTCACCTTGCTTTGGATTATATTGACTTATATTATTGCAAAGTGACTTAGGTTTGGTGCCATAAAACATCCTAGTTTGGGTGGATTGCTTATTAAAAAAAAATAAGGTTGCCTTTTAAATAATCAGAAATAGTTTTAAAAAATTATGAATGTTTGAAACTGGAAGGCGATTGACTGATGTGCCACCCTTTTAGAGTCTAGATGCACCATGATAACTAAGAATTTGTCGTTTGATCAAATATTCAACGTTCCAAGCTATAATTCTAGTTAACGTGCAGTCAAATTTTTGCCATATATTCAAACGTAAATGATGCTAAACAATATCTTGCTTAATGCACTTGATCTGTGCTTCTCAAAGGTTTTCATATTACAGCTCCCCGAAATCTTAAAAAAATAAATGTGAGCTTCCAAAAATATTTGTTTTTTCTAACCAACAGTAATTTATTTTATGTTTTTTATTACTATTGGCCCATTATTAAAAATAATGTAACATTTCGTTTATTTGGTTAAAAAAATAATATATTAAAAAATAACTACAACTTTAGCTACTGAAATCGACAAATCTGTATTTTCGTTGTTTCGTATAAATATTATATTTGTTGATTTCCGTCGCTCAGTCCGTGCCATGCTTTAAGAAGCGACTGAAAAAACTCTTAATTTGTAGTCAGTAATATAACTTGTCTCATTCCGGATTTTTTCCTTTTCTCTCCACCATCCCTTCCTTTTCCTTTGATTAATTATATCTCACTATACATGAAAAGGAATGTTCGGGTGATTGTCCATCTTTGTGGGGTTTATGGGCATATGGTCACTTATGTGTTCATGGATTTCGTGAGGATAGATAGTCACTTGAATGTTTTTTGCGGCCATGTAACTTGCTGAATTAACTATTGTCTGGTTGGCTGGAAGAGATTGCCGTCTGACAAAAATCCCGCCAAATTGTATTTGCAATGAAGGTGTTAAATAAAGGAATTAATTGAATAAATAAAAAGGTCTTATTTTTCAAATACTGAAACATTTAGTGGCTTCCTGGCTGGAGCTCCTCGTTCCCCTATGGGGTCGTGCCTCCTAGATTGAGAATCACTACCCTTCCTTGTTTACTTCTCAGTATCGCCTACAAAAGGCTTTTGTAAACATATAAGGGAGCTCCACAAACCTTAAGTACATCTTGATTTTTTTTTAATAAAAAAAAAAACGCTTTCAATAGTATTTAATCTTTTACTATGATCATATTTTCGAAAAATATCCAATTCTTCCGTTCGTTGGAGTGTTAAATATAATAATTTAGGCCGTTTATACATCACACTACGCAATTCTACTTTATCGAGCACTTTCACTTTAGATATAAAAATACCGAGCTGTTCTCTGTGAAATACTCATATATAAATATACTTAGAAATTCTACGTAATTTCTAAATTTTAATACAAAAAATGAATAATATAAGTAAAAATATGCAATACGAGTTTAAAGAAAAAAAAAACAAACGATTAAGTACCTTGGTCAAATAAAAAAGTTATAAAAGATTTCTCAAATGTGTTTCCACAAAATGTTTGCAAATGTGCTGGTGTCGCTTAATGAATATTTTAAGAAAAATAATGACCACTCGAAGGTGCTCGTTGAAGAAAATCGGTAAATGGGCAAAAATTAGAGGGGAAAAATACATTACGAAGGGTCACATAAGTTGTGATAAGGGATGAAAAAGCTTAATTCTATATGCTCACTCCTCGCAGACCTCACAGACAGGTGAACCCTGCTGAACCGCCTGGTAACGCTGATGCTTGTGCAAAACAACTCCCGCAGACTGGCTTTATGGCGCTTCCTCTGCTCACCAATGCTTGCCCATTACTTCCCCATATAAGATGCGTTTTGGCAGTCTATATTCGCCCATGCGTATCATATGTCTAGTCCACCTCATGTTAGCTTCTTAAACCATATTCTCTAGAGGTTTAGAGTTGGAGCGTTGCAGAACTGCAACGTTCAGTAGATCCGGAGAATGCGATAAAAAAAATGCCAACGTATCTTAGATAAAGTTACTTAAATACGCTTTAACACTTGCCTTACTGTGCTAAAAAATCCGTCAGCCACGGGGCTGGACGCTAAGCGTCCATTGAAAAATGTTTATTTTAAATCAAAATTATGCAAAATCTGCTAGTTTATTTTTTGTAATTAGCTATAAAAATAATTTTATTATGTATGAAAACGTCGAATAATCAAATGGAATATAAGTCCTGGTCACTCGCTATCCATCACAGGGTGGCAAGTGTTAAAACACATTTTACAGTGATTATATCCAAGTTACATACTATACATACTTTCACGCCGTTTCCGTATCAGAGCAGGCAATGATGGCAGAGCGCCAAACTTTTCTGTTGTGATACGCATCTTTCGCCTCTTCTATATATGATACACCTCATTGCATTGCCGCGCAGGAGCGCATTGAACTTCCACACGGAAGGTCGCCGGTTCGGACTCAGCGCTGTGCAACACCCCCTTGGATAATACGGGCAACATTTTTCCGTCTAGTATTCGGGGATATAATGATACTTATTTATACTTCAGTCATATTTATACTTTCAAAAAAGAGAAAATAAAATATGTCGGTGTGCTGCGATCATCTTACGTACAATGATGTGACCAGTGAGTTTGCTGATGTACAGCAGCTTACTCACTTAAAAATAAAGAAAACTTCACGGCACAGCTTTGCTTTCCAACTGAATTGACGTTGAAATGGCAAGGGGATCATCGACTACAAGATCAATTAACGGCGACGGTCGTCGTCGTTGCTGGGCCTCGTAGTCGAGGATCCCCTCGCCATTCCAATGTCAATTCAGTTAGAAAGCGAAGCTATGCCGTGGAGTTTGTTTTTTAAATAAGAGAGCTGTTGCACACCAGCAAACTCATCGGCCACACCACTGTACTGAATCCGATGGCATACCTGTAGTGAGACGATTGGAGCACACTGACATGTTTTGTTTTTATTATTTTTTAAAAGAACAGATATGACTGAAGTCATAGGTAAAAATGTGTCGTTCGAGGAGAGTAGCACAGCGCGTGGTCCGAACCAATGACCTTCCGCACGGAAGTCCAGTGCGTTACAGCGCGCCCATACACTTCACTGTTCGACGACGATACACCTCATACAACTACCTATACAATGTATCTGTCTTGTTATATTTATTCTTTTAAAATATAATTCACTTCATATAACCATACTTTAATTAGTCTTCCACACACAATTTCATTGCATTTTTGTTTTGTTAATATTTTCCAATGTGAAATATAAATTTTCCAATAAAGCTGTTACGAAATAATAAAAAAAGTCAAATTAAAAAAATAAATCATAAAATTTGCGTCGAAATAAGCCAACTATTTTTTTAATACGTTTTCCACCTTGAAAAGGGTTGACACGCCTTGTCCAAAAAGGACACTGACTGAAATACAACGATACGGATTAGCATTACTCCTTTGAGGCAGGACGATTAACAGTACGGGCTGGTGATTAATAACAGGGGGTATTAATACTGATTCCAATTTGTGGAAATTTCAAATTCCATCGACACTCCTACCCTATTCTGCCTCAGTAATAGGAATGGAATTATTCCATTGAATTCTTGCGAGGAATGAATCGAATAACCATCATAATACCCATGGTCGATTATCTATGGAAAAGGAAAAAAGAGGGATTGGAAATAATTGAATATTAAGCTTCGTTTTCGCAATTCCAATACTAAAGCGGATAAAACTGTGAATCATATCACGAGGCGGATCAAATATATTTCTCTAATGTAGAATGATGCATCAATGCTTCAGCAATAGTTTATTTGTGAGAGTTCTTAATCGACATATTATAATATACAATCTACTGCATTCGTTTACTTGTGAGTGTTCTTAATCGACATATTATAATATACAATCTACTGCATTCGTTTACTTGTGAGTGTTCTTAATCGACATATTATAATAAACAATCTACTGCATTCGTTTACTTGTGTGTGTTCTTAATCGACATATTATAATATACAATCTACTGCATTCGTTTACTTGTGAGTGTTCTTAATCGACATATTATAATATACAATCTACTGCATTCGTTTACTTGTGAGTGTTCTTAATCGACATATTATAATATACAATCTACTGCATTCGTTTACTTGTGAGTGTTCTTAATCGACATATTATAATATACAATCTACTGCATTCGTTTACTTGTGAGTGTTCTTAATCGACATATTATAATATACAATCTACTGCATTCGTTTACTTGTGAGTGTTCTTAATCGACATATTATAATATACAATCTACTGCATTCGTTTACTTGTGAGTGTTCTTAATCGACATATTATAATATACAATCTACTGCATTCGTTTACTTGTGAGTGTTCTTAATCGACATATTATAATATACAATCTACTGCATTCGTTTACTTGTGAGTGTTCTTAATCGACATATTATAATATACAATCTACTGCATTCGTTAACTTATGAGTGTTCTTAATCGACATATTATAATATACAATCTACTGCATTCGTTTACTTGCGAGTGTTCTTAATCGACATATTTAAAATATGTTTATTAATGAGTATTTTTAATCCACATACACGTTTGTATAATATCGTATAAAATCCATTTTAGCATTAGTTTATCAGTGAGTATTTTTAATCAGCATACGAGTATGTACGAGTATAATATAAAATCCATTTCAGCATTAGATTATTTGTGAGTGTTCTTAATCGACATATGTATAATATAAAATCTACTACACTCGTTTATTTGTGAGTGTTATTAACGAACATATTTATAATATAAAATTCACTTCACCATTAGTATATTAGTGAGTGTTTATAATCGACATACGAGTATGTGTAATATAAAATCCATTTCAGCATTAGTTTATTTGTTATTGTTCTTAATCGACATATGTTTAATATAAAATCTATTACCCTAGTTTATTTGTGATAATTCTTAATCGATATATTTATAATGTAAAATTCACTTCACCGTTAGTTTATTAGTGAGTATTTATAATCGACATACGTATGTATAATATAAAATCCACTTAATCATCAGTTTTTCTGTGAGTGTTGTTAATTGACGATTGTATAATATCAAGTCCACAGTAGTATTTTTAGATGAACTTTTATATATTTATTTAATTAACGACACAACAGTGTCTTTATGTACAAATGAACATGTGACAGGCTAAAAACATGTACTTAAAATTATTGACAAATAATACAAAACTTTATCTTAAACTTATATGAATATACAAAAAGCAGTAGTAATAATAAATTACAGTCATTGTTTTAAAATAATTTAATAATTATATGTATATTTAAGTTCAATATATGTTATGTATGTATAGCACAAAATATTACCAAACATCACCAAGCAGACTTACGTAATTGTCGAAGACTTATTTTATAGAGGTAAAGAACTCAGATTTGTTTTAAGTGGAATAAGAATAACATAGAACAAATATTGGATTTTTTGAGAATTTTGTGGGTATTTTATGGATATATATTGAGATATAGAAAACACATGACCTCATTAGTAGAACGAGATGCAAGTTGCTTTGCAGAATTAAAACCTTCCTACATGTTGATGCAGGGTTACTCAACTCCAGAGGCAAATCATTGTCCTTTATGTTTTGTTTATATTACGTTATTTATATTAATAAAGGAGAGTACAAAGTTAGTAGCTATTTCTAAAAATTGCGTATTCCTGAACCTGTATACAATATTTCATTACATTTACTGTCTATTACTCGATTATTTTGGCTATAAAAGTGTAATTTTTGTTATTTTAAGAAGTTTATTTTGTTATTGTAATTCTTATAATTGTTGCCCTATATTAAATCAATCAAAAGTATTCATTTTTGGTTAATTTTCGTTTTCTCTAGTAATATTTCGATTTAATTAATCTTTGTCTGCCAAAAAAGTTAAATATATGGGTGGCGTGTGTGGTTTTAAGAAATGGTGGAAAAAAATATTTTTCAGGAAGTTTTATTAACGCTTGAATTTATGAGTACTACAAACTGGGTTGCGGGTTCGATCCCCGCTGGAACCCAGATATTTTTAAATAGGATTCCAGTCTGGTTAACACTTAGGACCTATAAAAACATCTTTCTGGTTGGTTGGATGAGATTTCCACATGGCAATAAACTCGCCAGGTTAAAAAAAAAATCTGCATCAAAAGTCGAACGTGTAACTATCACATATCGGAAGATCTACTAAGGTTTCTTTGTTGGTCTTTTTCCGTTGGAAAGCTTTCTACGGTATTCATACCAAATATATTTGCAAACGTGAGAAAGTAAGTTACCTCTCATAGTAACAGATACTATTTTTCTATATTTATATTCAATTTATGTACCATTTTTAATCTATTAATTCAATTAAAGTGGGTTAAAATCTCGAGTTAAAGCGCCTTTCAAGATAGTTTGCTTTCTAAACGGCGCTATATAAATTGTCATCTTATTATTATTATAACAAACAAGAAATATATTAAAATGGAGTAAAGTGAAAATCATATTTAAATCCTTTTTTTAAAAAAAAACGGGTACTAAGGGGAAACCAATTAAGTGCAATCCCTTGGCTGGAAGGCAGCCAGCCATTTTATCAGTTAGACCACGGCGATCGTCACTTCGAGGTACTTTTGTGATATAAACCGAAGAACAACATTTTTTTTCATGAATAATAAGCAAATTTAAGGATGAACCATTTATTGTTAACTATATGTCTTCGAAGATTGCTCCGGGTCTTTGGATACATTGCTCGTGGCCAAAGAGACAGTTTGGAGAGACGACGACGCACAAGTGGAAGAATCCCAATGCGTTGGACTGACCAAGTGAGAGACGCAACTGGACTACCCTTAACAACTGTCCTTCGAGCCGTGAAGTGCAGGAATGGATAGAGAGGTATTGTCAGATGCTCAGTCGTGAGCTACACGACAGGTGATGATTTATTATCTTAAAAAAAAATAAAAAAAGCTATCTACGGGTTTAATTGTGTTCGTTTTGAAGTTGCAAAAGTTCCGAGATGTTATTATATTCGTGAGAAATTTTTGGTTCAATATTTTGAATATCATCATTTTGTTTCATTGGCTTTAATTAATTTCTTCCTCAGATAACAAATTAACATTTTAGTTTAATTTGGCTTCCATTGTTACATTAAACCCTTACAAATTACTTCTTACCATTATCTGCGAGGAACATCGGTTAATTGAAATTTTATGAAAGAAAATCATAAGAAGGCAGAATTTTATAATGATATAAAGGGAATACAAAGAGGAATTAGAGGAAGTCGCTTCAAAAGTCGTTGAGGTAGGCTTTTAAATTCGCGGCTAAAGCAAATTTGATTTTAATTATGAAGAATCTTCTTTTAACACAGTCTTCTCAAAAATAATGCGTGCATTTTTGATGTTGTTTGTAATCATTTCTGTCTTCATTGCATGATTTATCAATAAGAAAAAAAATTATGTATAGCGTCGTTTAGAGAGCAAACTATTTTCAAGGGTGCTCTATGAGTTGTAAAGTTAATGTTTTACCATCCAGTATTATAAATAAGCTTTTGGGGTCTAAAGCTTTTCAAAAATACAAATTACACGCTACCCGTCGTCTTATGTATTCTAATTACTACATACTGAGAGATAACAATAACTTGTTAACAAGCTCTGAACTAGAATACTTGATTTGATTTTTTAGTACCATCAAAAATTGAACTCTAACGTCCTACAAACTATGCCATGAGGAGTGCCAGGAAGATATAGGAAAAAATATGGTATCACTTAGGTTCTAAAGTTTCCAGCCTTGACATGTTAGAGCGTTTATGAATATACACCACGCCAGCCCCACTCACCTTATGGTCAGACAATGTAACAGTTAAAATTTGAAACATCTAGTATCATGTCAACTAAAGCCGATAGAAGACGTGTTGTTTCATTAGATTCGGAAATTAAAAAAAATAAATATCGCGCTGTTATCAATTCTCTTTCCAAAGGAAAGGCTGCCTGCGGTGAAAAATCTCCGTAGGTAACATTTAAAACGTCATTCAATTTTTGTTGAGCTTTCGCTTTATTTTAAAAGAAATTCAATAATTTAACAAAACAACACGCTTTAAAAAATATAACAAAATAAAAAGTCTTGTCGAAGTAAAAGGAAAATATATGTGGAGTATTTCATCATCATTGTTAAAAGGTCAGAGATTACCTTCACGACCTTATTGCTAAGCCACCTGTCTTCTTATTTGGTGGTCACGGGCTTATATTTATCCATACACGCTCTAATTTATTCAGTCCCGAGACTTGGATTTTAATAGTAGATATTCTTTAAATGCTAATCTTTTTTTAAATTTGATTTTTATCTCTGTTTTATTTAGTCATAATTTGAAACGCTTTCTCGAAATAAAAAGCTGTCATTAAACAATACAAATAGTTAAAAACGTATTATTTTAATTATACCCCTACTTGTGTCTTTCTTTTTATCATTCCAGAAAATCTTTTTTATGACTTTAAAGAATTTGTTGGAATCCTTTTGGAATAATGTTGCAGTATAAAGTTATTTTAAAGCGCTTTAAAAAAACACTTAAAATGTCAAGGCTTTTGTTTACATACAATTTATTATTTATACGACTTGTGTGTGGTTAGATAATGAAAATATAAAAAACCAGCATGCGGAAACTTGAGTAACTCGTAGTACAAAATCATTTTATTAACAACTTTTAAAGAGAAGTTGTTAATAACTTTTAAAGAGATCGCACCAAAATTTATGAGCATAAATGAATACTCCATACATATCCCACACTACACTTAAAGACAAACGTATTACTAGCATAAATCGGAAGATCTAAAAATGTGTCTGAGTAGTTGTCCACTTTTGGTAAGCTTTCCACTATTTTCTTACCAAATATGTTTTTCTTTAAATATGAAGATGGGAAGAAATTCCTTATCTTATGGCCCCAGTCACCACTTTCCTTTCTTTACATTTAATTTTTTTTATCCGTAATATTTTTTTCTTGTCATTAAAATTGAGTTCGAATTCAAATTTAGTTTGTATTTCAGGAGCGCTATGTAAATTGCATTTTTTTTTATTATTATGGTGAAACTGTGTGTACAAATATTTTAACTAAACATTTTATGAAATTTCATAGGGAAAGAAATGATTCGCAAAGGAAACTTCAACAATTTTCATTAAAATTTGATGCAAACCTTTAATGCAAGCAAACTAAAAAAAAATGTCCCCTTGCTAAAATTTATACGTTGCTCCCTGAGCTTGAAATTTGTGCAAACGAAGTCTTTCAGGTTTAATTGAAAACTTCGTCATTCCGTTCTACGGTTATCCGTATATTTTGCAGTTTTAATGACGTTGCATAAAACCTGAAATACAAAAAAAAAAAAAAGTTCACCATAAACGAAGCTTGCTAATGAACGTATTACAGTTTGATTGAAAAAGTTTAAAATATGAATTAAAGTTGGAAATAAATACAGCTCAAGTATAGCTTTTCTAATGAATTATAAAACTGAAATGAGATTCGAGAGTTTTATATTCAGGCAGAGTGAAAAATACTGAAATATAAATAACTGTACTTGGTTGGTATAAGTTTTGGTTAAATTCGTTGCATTTTGTAAAAAAAAATATCACTGATAAATTCACAAAGTTTTTTTTATTAAAATGAGTATACAAATTACCAAATAGGTAAAACTCATGTGTTCCATCCTAAATTTGTGAGTTCAAAGAAACATTTTAAACTAAATTGAAGAAGAGTGTACAGTTTAATTTTTTTATTTACAACTCGAGAAAGTATGTAACGAGAAGGACGTATCACAGAAACGCAAAAGTTTAAAAAGGAAAAATATATACGAGTAGATTAATTTTTCATCGTGATTGTCAATAATTCGTCAATAAGTTGAAGATTACCTCTATGGTTTATTTTGGCAGCCCGGAGGTTTTGGAATTGATTTCAGTTGGTATTTAGGTTTTTAAAAAGGGTTCCGGTGAAGCTTTCTCTTAAAGTTTGTTAAAACAGCTTTGTGGTTGGTTAGAAGATTGCCGCATGGCAATTAATATGACATGTTGTATTGTATATAACGAAAATGTAGCACAATACAGTAGACTCTCGATTATTCGGGGCCGCATTAACTGGGTCGTGGATTTACCGGGGCAGTAAAACAGTTTTTTTTATTATTATGAGGAATTACGAAATACAATGACTGCAGCCACTACCCTCCTATCCTTACACTTAAAGTTGTATTTTTACAATATTTTTAATCTGTTGTAGCAATCCTTACTCCCTGTGATCACAGCGCGAGGCACGTGTTATACTCGCTAAGCGCTGCGGTCATAACGCGAGCCGCTTGTTATTGTTTAGCGAGAACGAGACAGCGACATATCTTCTGCGCCTTTCTACACACATTAAAAATTATATAAATACAAGACCTTTAACAATAAATAATTCTTTCCATATTCTGATTACAAACTACGAGTTTTATTTAAACAACGCTCATCTTCATCGTCTCCCCACTGCGGGACAACCGTCCCTAAACTGTCAATAATAGTGCGTTTGGAACCTGAATTAGATGCTTCTTTAAGAGACTAAGCTATCCAAACGGTGCTTTGTAAATGATTACTTTTATTATTTTTAATTGAATTATTTTCATTTTAATGACAATTTTATACAGCGCCGTTTAGAGATTCAACTCTCTTCAAAGCGTTCCAACTCGAGACTCGAACCCACAGTTATTAAACAAATATGTCTGGCAGCTATAGCAGCGCCCAAGCAAATATTGTATTACACTTTCGTTGTATACAGTTCAACCTGGTGGGATTAATGCCATATGGCGATCTCTTCCATTCAACCAGAAATATGTTTATCAGGTTTTAAGGGGAAATCAGACTAAAAACCTACTTTGAAAAAGTCTGGGTTCCAATGGGAATCAAACCTGTAACATCAGTGCTAGAAAATAGGCGCCTTGCCAACTGGGCCACTCAGGTCGTCAATTTTATTCATCAGTGTTATAAAAAAATAGGAATTCTTTGCTACCCCTGTTAATCTGCAACTCCATTAATGCGACCCTGGATAATCGAGAGGTTATCTTGTATTATACAATATTTGGTCCTAAAGATCAAATAGCAAATAAATAGGTTTTTTTTGGTGATAAATTATTTCCTTTTTCTAATCACAACTTTCTTTTTGTTGAATTTTAATGAAATTGAAAATTGACTCAAAACTTAACTAATTACTGAAATAATTTTTGTGTTGTTTAAATAAATTGTATTATATATTAAGATATTTAAGTCTTGGGCAAAATTCTAGTAGTGGCCGAAAAATGCGGGTTTCAGTTACAAACACGATATTTTTTTTCTCTTCATTCCGCTATTCGGTTGGCTTGAAAGTTTTTTGTATTTTTGAGTCAAATTCTAACGAAATGTGCATCAAATGTTTGCGGACGTTGATTTTCGATATTTTTTTATAGATTTTCAATATACAAAAGTTTTTAGCAGTTCGTATTTATTTTGTAAGCTCTATGCGATTTCCTAACCAAATATGTTTTTCTAAACAAATGCAGATGCGGAAAAACCACATCCAGTACCGTTATATCTTTCTACTATTTTTGTTGGTATTGCAATACTTTTAATCTGTCAAAAAAAATACTGAATTAAGAAAGCCCTTGAAGAGAGTCAGTTTTCTTAATGGTGCTAGATAAATTGTCCTTTTAGTATTATTATTATCAAAAACTCAATATTTGAGCCATGATCTATTTCTACAAATTTCACCTTGCTTCTAAGAAATACAATATGATGATTTCTGTCAGTAGAACAAAGTGCTTAACAATATCAAAAGAGCCACTCAGATGCAAACTGATCATCGATAACGTACCTACCCATCGAGCAAGTCATGCGATTCACTTACCTAGGTGTAGAGATCTCCAGCAACAGTGACCTATATAGTGAAGTACGAGCACAAACTAATAAAGCGACAGCTTTGGCTGGCTGCCTGCGGGACACTATATGGAGAAACAAACACATGCTAACCGAAAGTAAGGTCAGGATATATATAAGACATGCATCCGTCCCATCATGACATATGGGATAGAAGTGAGAGCCGATACCAACAGGACAAAAAACATTCTAAGAGGGGCAGAAATGAGAACCCTACGCTCCATCGCAGTCAGAACTCTTAGAGATCGGATCAGAAATGAGACGATAAGGTCTGTCTGTGGTGTTGAAGACATAGTTAGGTGGGTAAGAAGAAGAAACCTCTTCTGGAGGGATCATGTGGACCGCATAGAGGATATAAGACTGGCAAAAATTGCTAAGATTGAAAACCTTAAAAGCAGGAGATTACCAAGAAGGCCGCCGAAAAGGTGGACGTCATCATCCCAGGATAGCCCACCGCCACAAACAGGTTATACGACCTAAACCAAGAGGAAGAAGAAAGAAGAAGAAGAAGATCTATTTTTATTTTTCTTTTCTTTTAAAACTTCCTTCTTTTTCTTTTAACTGTTGCCCTTTATAAATTTTCTACAAATTAATAATAATTTTAATAATTTTGTGACCATGTAGCTTCTTTCATTTGCTTTTTTGGCAAGTTGATCGGAAGAGATTATCACCTTGCAATAAGCCCACCAGATTTTTGCAAAATAAATGATTAAATAAATAAAGAAACCTTCGAATTTATTTGTCTTGCAGTACAATATAAATTGTTTTTGAATTTGTTTCACAAACATCTCAGAAATTAGCAGCGTCCCTGTACCAAGTCTTTCAATCCTCCGTGATTAATCTTCCCAAACATCTGTATATAATTATCCAGAATCCGGGGCATGCTTGCACGGAGTCCCTGTGTTCAGCATTAAGTCCGTTCTGGACATTCTGAGCCGGAAGACATGGTCTTGAAAACGAGGTGAGGACCAGAACAAAATTTTGTGATAGAATTTGTAAAAATATTTTTACAAAATTTTTTCAGATGGATGTGCCTGTACTTTATATATGCTGTAATAAATCCTTATATTATAATTTAAAAGCAGTGGAAATAAAATAATCATGGATTTCAAAGTAGTATGAACCGACTGGAAGCATTCGAAATGTGGATGCACCGGAGAATGCTACGGATACCCTGGACGGATATGGTCAGCAACACGAGGGTTCTTCAAAGAGCCAAAGTTGATTGAGTTGCTGACTAATATTAAAAACAGAAAGGTGTCCTATTTGGGTCATGTACTTAGAGAAACTATAAACTAAGTCATGTACTTAAAAAGACGACCTCCGTGTCCTGGTGGTAAGACACTTGTCTGCCGATCCGGAGGTTGCGGGTTCGATCCCCGTTGGAACCTAGATTTTTTTAAAACGGATTCCAGTCTGGTTAACACTTAGGACCTATAAAAACAACTTTCTGGTAGGTTGGAAGAGATTGCTACATGACAATAAACTCGCCAGGTTAAAAAAAAAGCAAAGTACAAATTACTGCACCTGATCATCCAAGGCAAAATAAAGAGTCGAAGAGGTGTTGGCAGGAGGCAAATTTCCTGGCTCCCCAATATACGTTATTGGACTCGTATAAGGAGCGTCGGGGATTTTTTTCGGGCTGCCGTGGACAAAGATGTCTACTCTCAAGTGATATTCAACGTTGGGGGGGCCTGACATGACACTGAGAAGAAGAAGACGAAAAAAAAGAGTTTTCAATAAATGTTGTCAAAATGCGTGAATCGGTCACAATGTCTTATATATTAGGTCCTTACATATGAAATTGGCGTTTTGTTTGGGAGGAACATAAAGTTGATTTTTTTTTAATATAATATATTTATTTAATCAAAGTATGTACCATTGCTATCTATGCACTTTTGCCATCTCATAGGTAGTTCATCGATCCCTTTACTAAAAAAACCATTCGGACGGGAATCAATAAAATCTTTGAAGTCGGTTTGGACTGCCCCATCGGAGTTGAATTTTTTCCCTTGCAAGAAGTTATCCAAATTTCGAAAAAAATAGTACAGGATCCACTTTTCATCACAGGTAATGATTCGATTCAAAATCCCTTCATTATTGTGCCGGTTAAGTAATGCAACGCAGCAGTCAACGCGCGTTTGTTGATTTGCTTCACTCAATTCGTGAGGTACCCACCTTTCAAGCTTTTTCACCTTCCCAATTTGCTTCAAGTGGATTAAAACAGTTTTATCACTAACACTGCAGCCTGCAGCTAACTCGGACGTGGTTTGCGATGGATCCGCTTCCACAATAGCCTTCAATTCTTCATTATCAACTTTGGTCTCCGGCCGTCCACGGGGCTTTTTCTGCAGGTCGAAATTTCCAGAACGAAAACGTTGGAACCAAAAACGCACTGTGTTTTCTTTTGCGGCACCGTCGCCATACACATCATTAATCCTTCGAGCCGTTTCTGCAGCACTGGTGCCACGGTGGAACTCGTACTCGTAAATAACGCGATATTTCAAGTTTTTCATTTTGTAAACTGAGTGACGCAAAGAAAAAAAACAATTGAGGAAAAAACAAATGAGTTATAATTTTCGAAACACAAATACTTGAGTAAATAGCTGTATAAATTTGAATTTGGAATTCCTAACCAAAGAGAAGATATTTGAGATCAAAGTTGCCAGTACGGCAAAACGCCAATTTCATATGTAAGGACCTAATATTATAATTGACATAAGGAATGAACAAATAAGTCCTTACTGTTTAGTTATCCAAATCAATTCATTTATTTTTCTATAGACTGACGTTCTCAGTAAAATTAATCTAACTGACAAGAAAAAGCAGTTTATAATAATTGTTTCGCGTTTTTTTTATTAACCTAGTTCTGATGGATTTATCAGCATTCATAATTATTTTATCGTTTTGATTAAGATAACTTTCCAGCTATGAGATGGAGCATTACCATTGTCGATAGTTTGATCTGTGAGACGAAGTTTCATAATTATTTTATCTTTTTGATTAAGATAACTTCCCAACTGTGAGATGGAGCATTGCCATTGTCGATAGTTTGATCTGTGAGACGAAGTTTCAAATTTATTTTATCTTTTTGTTTAAGATAACTTCCCAACTGTGAGATGGAGCATTGCCATTGTCAATAGTTTGATCTGTGAGACGAAGTTTCATAATTATTTTATCTTTTTGATTAAGATAACTTCCCAACTGTGAGATGGAGCATTGCCATTGTCAATAGTTTGATCTGTGAGACGAAGTTTCATAATTATTTTATCGTTTTGATTAAGATAACTTCCCAACTGTGAGATGGAGCATTGCCATTGTCGATAGTTTGATCTGTGAGACGAAGTTTCAAATTTATTTTATCTTTTTGATTAAGATAACTTCCCAACTGTGAGATGGAGCATTGCCATTGTCAATAGTTTGATCTGTGAGACGAAGTTTCATAATTATTTTATCTTTTTGATTAAGATAACTTCCCAACTGTGAGATGGAGCATTGCCATTGTCGATAGTTTGATCTGTGAGACGAAGTTTCAAATTTATTTTATCTTTTTGATTAAGATAACTTCCCAACTGTGAGATGGAGCATTGCCATTGTCAATAGTTTGATCTGTGAGACGAAGTTTCATAATTATTTTATCGTTTTGATTAAGATAACTTCCCAACTGTGAGATGGAGCATTGCCATTGTCGATAGTTTGATCTGTGAGACGAAGTTTCAAATTTATTTTATCTTTTTGATTAAGATAACTTCCCAACTGTGAGATGGAGCATTGCCATTGTCAATAGTTTGATCTGTGAGACGAAGTTTCATAATTATTTTATCGTTTTGATTAAGATAACTTCCCAACTGTGAGATGGAGCATTGCCATTGTCAATAGTTTGATCTGTGAGACGAAGTTTCATAATTATTTTATCGTTTTGATTAAGATAACTTCCCAACTGTGAGATGGAGCATTGCCATTGTCGATAGTTTGATCTGTGAGACGAAGTTTCAAATTTATTTTATCTTTTTGATTAAGATAACTTCCCAACTGTGAGATGGAGCATTGCCATTGTCAATAGTTTGATCTGTGAGACGAAGTTTCATAATTATTTTATCTTTTTGATTAAGATAACTTCCCAACTGTGAGATGGAGCATTGCCATTGTCAATAGTTTGATCTGTGAGACGAAGTTTCATAATTATTTTATCGTTTTGATTAAGATTACTTCCCAACTGTGAGATGGAGCATTGCCATTGTCGATAGTTTGATCTGTGAGACGAAGTTTCAAATTTATTTTATCTTTTTGATTAAGATAACTTCCCAACTGTGAGATGGAGCATTGCCATTGTCAATAGTTTGATCTGTGAGACGAAGTTTCATAATTATTTTATCTTTTTGATTAAGATAACTTCCCAACTGTGAGATGGAGCATTGCCATTGTCGATAGTTTGATCTGTGAGACGAAGTTTCAAATTTATTTTATCTTTTTGATTAAGATAACTTCCCAACTGTGAGATGGAGCATTGCCATTGTCAATAGTTTGATCTGTGAGACGAAGTTTCATAATTATTTTATCGTTTTGATTAAGATAACTTCCCAACTGTGAGATGGAGCATTGCCATTGTCGATAGTTTGATCTGTGAGACGAAGTTTCAAATTTATTTTATCTTTTTGATTAAGATAACTTCCCAACTGTGAGATGGAGCATTGCCATTGTCAATAGTTTGATCTGTGAGACGAAGTTTCATAATTATTTTATCGTTTTGATTAAGATAACTTCCCAACTGTGAGATGGAGCATTGCCATTGTCAATAGTTCGATCTGTGAGACGAAGTTTCATAATTATTTTATCGTTTTGATTAAGATAACTTCCCAACTGTGAGATGGAGCATTGCCATTGTCGATAGTTTGATCTGTGAGACGAAGTTTCAAATTTATTTTATCTTTTTGATTAAGATAACTTCCCAACTGTGAGATGGAGCATTGCCATTGTCAATAGTTTGATCTGTGAGACGAAGTTTCATAATTATTTTATCTTTTTGATTAAGATAACTTCCCAACTGTGAGATGGAGCATTGCCATTGTCAATAGTTTGATCTGTGAGACGAAGTTTCATAATTATTTTATCGTTTTGATTAAGATTACTTCCCAACTGTGAGATGGAGCATTGCCATTGTCGATAGTTTGATCTGTGAGACGAAGTTTCAAATTTATTTTATCTTTTTGATTAAGATAACTTCCCAACTGTGAGATGGAGCATTGCCATTGTCAATAGTTTGATCTGTGAGACGAAGTTTCATAATTATTTTATCGTTTTGATTAAGATAACTTCCCAACTGTGAGATGGAGCATTGCCATTGTCAATAGTTTGATCTGTGAGACGAAGTTTCAAATTTATTTTATCTTTTTGATTAAGATAACTTCCCAACTGTGAGATGGAGCATTGCCATTGTCAATAGTTTGATCTGTGAGACGAAGTTTCATAATTATTTTATCGTTTTGATTAAGATAACTTCCCAACTGTGAGATGGAGCATTGCCATTGTCGATAGTTTGATCTGTGAGACGAAGTTTCAAATTTATTTTATCTTTTTGATTAAGATAACTTCCCAACTGTGAGATGGAGCATTGCCATTGTCAATAGTTTGATCTGTGAGACGAAGTTTCATAATTATTTTATCGTTTTGATTAAGATAACTTCCCAACTGTGAGATGAAGCATTGCCATTGTCGATAGTTTGATCTGTGAGACGAAGTTTCAAATTTATTTTATCTTTTTGATTAAGATAACTTCCCAACTGTGAGATGGAGCATTGCCATTGTCAATAGTTTGATCTGTGAGACGAAGTTTCATAATTATTTTATCTTTTTGATTAAGATAACTTCCCAACTGTGAGATGGAGCATTGCCATTGTCGATAGTTTGATCTGTGAGACGAAGTTTCAAATTTATTTTATCTTTTTGATTAAGATAACTTCCCAACTGTGAGATGGAGCATTGCCATTGTCAATAGTTTGATCTGTGAGACGAAGTTTCATAATTATTTTATCGTTTTGATTAAGATAACTTCCCAACTGTGAGATGGAGCATTGCCATTGTCAATAGTTTGATCTGTGATACGAAGTTTCATAATTATTTTATCGTTTTGATTAAGATAACTTCCCAACTGTGAGATGGAGCATTGCCATTGTCGATAGTTTGATCTGTGAGACGAAGTTTCATAATTATTTTATCTTTTTGATTAAGGTAACTTCCCAACTATGAGATGGAGCATTGCCATTGTCAATAGTTTGATCTGTGAGACGAAATTTCAAAATTATTTTATCGTTTTGATTGAGATAACTTCCCAACTATGAGATGGAGAATTGCCATTGTCAATAGTTTGATCTGTGAGACGAAGTTTCATCCGAATTTATTTAATGGCACTTGTGGAATTTATTTAGTGGCGTTTGGTAAATTAAAAAAAAATGATCTTGGTGTGATGTTATAGAGCACAAGGCTACAATTTACTATTTAAAAAAAATAGAACATGTCTTTTAACAACATGTCTTTGAAACATTAAGTGAATTAGTTTAATATTTATAAGGCATAACAGGTTGAACTTGAAAAATAGACGTAAAATTCGAGTACTGTCTCTATTGTATAATATCCATCACTATCCCGTCGCCCCTCTTATCTCGCCGAAAATATTCAGCGTTTTTCCGATCATGGACTAGCGCTTCGCTCAAACAGAGGTTGTATACCTTTCCAGTTTACCACTTTTCTTTTTTTATGTCTTCCTTTACTGTCCATGCAGTGAGACTCTGGAACCAGTTAAAAAAACTAATGTAAGACTCGCTCCGTCCTTGATATGCTTTAAGAAGTGACTGAAAAAAAACTCTTTATTTCTAGTCAGTAATATAACGTGCTTAAATTTGATTGATGATATCTCACTTCTACTTTCATTATGTTGGTATATTGTAGATACATTTTGTAAAGATTAATAATCCTTAGGATATTTTTTGTGACCGTATAACTTCCTTTATTTACTTTTGTTAAGTTGGTTGAAAGACATTGCCATCTTGCAATAAGCTTGACATATTGTTTTCACAATGAAGTATTGTATACGTTTAAGTAAATTACACAAAAAAAAAACGGTCTGAAAATGAAAAACGTATTTCTGGATCTAGACGAGTTAACCGTGGAGATATGTTCTTTTTCCCTAAGTCAAAGAGGACATGAGGTGTTGGTAAGGTGAAAAAGGAGGTTGGTGGAAATCCGGTGGTGGCGGGTTCGATCCCCGCTGGAACCCAGATTTATTTTAAATGAGATTCCAGTCAGATGCTCACGTACGGCCCATTAAAACATATTTCTGGTTGGTTGGAAGATATTGCCACATGGTAACACACTCGCCAAATTAAATAAAAAAAAACAAAATGAGAATTTTGGTATTAGCATAAATACTCGTATATTTCCTATTGACAATCATCAACTTATAAATATATGATATAGAACAAGACGTTTTGGAGTGAGAGTTTATTCTAAACGAGTTTGTATGTTTATTCGTTCTTATAGATCTTTTGCTAAAAACGGTTTCTTTACAGTAACTTTAATGGAGTATGTGGAAAATTTCACACATTGTATTTTTTCTCCCTTATATTTTTGCAAGTGTGTAACGGCGTATACTACTGGTATACGAGCATATCAGGTAAAAAAAAACCTGCAGAAACATAATATAATTTTATCAACTCTTGGAGGTGAGCGTTACATTTACTCCAGTATTTAAAATACTAAAGTTAACGCTTGTTTATTAACTAATATATAAAAAATATGAAGAATCGTCAGCTTTGCGAAAGAAAAATTAAGAAACAAGACATTAAATTGATTGAGTTCTTTCAATGACACCTTTAATACTATATCTGACCAATAACATAAAGCTTATGAAGGTGGTCAAAATAATATTGAAAATATTACAAAATTGCACAATCTAGTGAAGTTGGTACGAAACGTTGTACGTCAGTTGAATAATAAGTTCGAATTAATAAACATACTCGTATTCAGTAGGATGATAAATTCGTAATAATAAAGATCGACAATCAAATGGTAAGTTCGTAAGAATAAATATCGACAGTTGGATGATAAATTCGTAAGAATAAAGATACGACAGTTGAATGCTAAATTCGTTAGTATGAAGAACGACAGTTGTAGGATAAGTTCGTAAGAATAAAGATCGACAGTTGGATGATAAGTTTGTAAGAATAAAGGTCAAAAGTAGAGGACTAAATATTGATAAAGAAAATGGAAACAACTCAAACAAAGCAAATCAAAGTAAATACAAAGTTTTTTATAGTTGATTGAATATTAACAGAGAATTTTATTTCGTCTGAAATAGACTCAATAGTGCGGTTGACTATTTACTGTTTCAGGGTTGTAAATGATCACCCGTTAGGAAAGCGACTGAATGTTTGAGTTCTATTGAAGAATCTTCTTGATACAATTTGACAAAACTACCCTTGTCTATAGATGCCGTTGATTTTCAATTCACAGAACTCCATTTTGAACAACAAAGAAAATACAAATTAAATGCATTAATTCGCCGAACGCACACAATGGTCAGTTGACAAAGTTATTGTATGGCAAAATAGCTGTCACTGTATAAAAAAACTGCCCTTTTCATTGACTTCGGGGATGAAATATCAGAAAATACAACTCTAATTAAAATTTTCGATTTCCTTTCAGGAAGTTGGCAATCATCATAGTTATGACTTTTGAAAAATTAATTTTGAATTGCTATGGTATCACAGTGAAACCACTACCTTAAGTTTTTCTTTTCGCACTTTTGCTCGGGATTTTCTTTAGGAATATTGGAAGCCTTCACCTTAGGATCTCATATTTGTCTCATGGTATTAAATATTCCTAATTAATCCTTCTTTAATTTATTCTCAAATATCCTTATCGATACTTAAGAATAAATAAAATAAGCATTGTTTATCTCAAAGTATTCATGGTCCTTACTCACGTACAGTTCATATCCTAATCCCTATTTTCCTTGAGATTTATCATTTATTTTATTTTTTGTTAGGGTTCCCGATATTCATACCCTAAATTATTGTATTGTATAATACTTACGTTGTTTATAGTAAAACCTGGCGGGCTTATTTCCATGTGACAATCTCTTCCAGCCAACCGTAAAGATGTTAAAGAAACCTTAAAAAAAACCAGACTAGAATCCTATTTTTTTTTTAATGGGTTCCAGCAGGATTTGAACCCACAACCTACGGTTTGAGTGATAGGCATCTTATTAACTAGGCTATGGAGGTCGTCTACGTTCAAGGCACGAATACCAAAAATAATTATGAAACAGTAGCTGGTTGACTGTGAAAAAATGCTTTAAAGAAATAAATTCATTAAATGTACTATGAGTATCCAGAAAGTAAGTGTACTTAGGCTCTCACAACCGGATGGATTTTATTTTCGACATGTTGGCTACATTTTCGTATAGCCTGACCCTTCCCCTCCGCAACGAGACCGGTTCGAGGTCAGTACGTTGAGAAGTGTCGACGCGACAACACGTTTCGTGAAAAATGTCAATCCAATCTCCCACCAAGTGCGAAATACGCGGCGTCATCCGTTATCTCGTTTGAAAGAGAAAACCTCCAGTTGAGGTTTATAATGAGGTGAAAACTGCATATGGTGATAAAGCTATGAATCGTACGAGTGTGTACAAGTGGTGTCGCGAGTTTAAATACGGTCACGTCACACCTCTTCACCCTCCGCCAAAAAGTTCAAAACCACAACTTCAGCCAAGAAAATCATGGCATCCGTGTTTTGGGACTGTCAAGACATAATTTTAATTGAATATATGCATCAAGGGGAGACCATCAACTCTGCAAGATACTGTGAGACCCTAAAAAAGTTGTGGAGGGCGATTCAGAACAAGAGGAGAGGCATGCTGACAAAGGGAGTCTGCCTGCTGCACGACAATGCCAGACCACACACGGCCAACGCCACGAAAGAGCTGCTCGCCTCGTTTAAATGGGATGTCCTGAACCATCCCGCGCATTCCCCTGACTTAGCACCTTCAGATTACTATCTCTTTACCTCCTTGAAGCTGCACATGGGTGGAAAAAGGTTTTCAACCGTCAAGGAGGTAAAGGAGGAGATGGAGAAGTGGATGGAGGGGTTGGCGGAAAACTACTTCGAGGAAGGCATCAAAAAGTTGATACCCCGCTTCACCACCTGTATTGAGAGGAATGGCGACTATGTCGAAAAATAGCTTACATATGTACTACGGTAACCACGTATTTTTTTTGTTTAAATAAAAAAATTGTAACCTACAAAAATTCAGTACACTTACTTTCTGGATATGCCTCGTATATATATACACGAGCTCAATTTTACGAACAATATGAGCTGAACAGTCTTTTAGTGTTGTCGAAATATTCGTTGAATCTTCAAACTAGTATATTTTCCCTTTATGCCAGCCACTAACCTTATGACTCTAGATATTTATTTAAAACTTCAGTACCTCTGCATTATTTTAAGAGAACTTTAAATTTAAACCGCATGAAAATGTATGCTTCGTTTGGTTCAAAATCAGTCTGTATAAAGGTAACGTAAGTTAGGAGTTTGGGAGACAAAATTATCTGGAAGCTTCCTGCACTACAGTCCCTGATTATCAAAGGTATTTTGGTTAAAATACTTCAAAGGATATTTCCAAATTCAGTTTCAGAAAATATTTGTTCTGTTTATCATTAAACCTGTTTGACCACTGGTGTTAGTTGTGTTGAATGATTGTTATTTTTTTGTTTAAATGAAAAATATATTTTGAATTGTTTTATTAATATTGAGGTATCCAAAATTCAAATAAAACATTTTTATAAAACTTTTAGTAAACAAGTTAACATATTGACCAATCCTATTAAAAAAGAGATATTGATCACATGCCACCTACGGAATAGAGACCAGAGCAGACACATCTAGAACAAAATCTCTCCTGAGAACCTCGGAAATGAAAACACTGAGATGTATAACCAGAAATACACTAAGAGATAGAATCAGAAACACCGAAATAAGGAGAAAGTGTGGTACATAAGACATCGTCAGGTAGGGAAGACAACGAAGGCGATACTTGAACGAACATGTAAACAGAATGCAAGACGACAGACTTTCACGTGTCACCCTTCAAGGGAACCCAGCCGGAAGAAGATTACCGGGAAGACCTCCGAAGAGATGGTGTGACAGCTGGCAATCCACGTCACAAGAAGGGGCGGACAAGCGGAATAAACAGATCATGATCTACAAGAAGAGGAAGGAGAAGAAGATCACGTGCGATTTTTAGACCGGGACTAACGCAAATCTAGTATATCACTTTAAAACACGGGACTGGGTCTAACTCAAATCTAGTTTATCACTTTAAAACACGGGACTGGGGCTAACGTAAATCTAGTTTATGAATCTAAAACACGGGACCGGGATTAACGCAAATCTAGTTCATCGCTATAAAACACGGGACCAAAACTATCGCAAATCAAGTTCATCACTTTAAAACACAAGACCGGGACTAACGCTAATCTTCTTTATCACTTTAAAACACAACACTGGGAGTATCTTAAATCTAGTTCATCACTTTAAAACTCAAGACCGGGAGTAACGTAAATCTTGTTTATTACCTGAAACTTTTATTGAAATTTCGTATTTTTTTTCTTGTAATTTCATGTTTTAGGCCAAATGTGTATCAAATGTAAAATGAGTACATACAAATCAGGCGGATTGTGCCAAATAAAATTTGAAACGTATTTCTAGTAGTGATGGAATGCGTATATTTAGAAGAATAAATGGAGTGACAATGCATGATGGAATACGGAATGAAGTGATAAAGGATGAATATGAACTTAAGGCTAAGTAAGATGAAGAAGATTACGTTGGGATGGTTTGGGCATGTGGAACTAATGAATGAGGAAATAGTAATAAAACAGATATATATATGTCGCAAATGTGAGGGAAAAGTGTGGTTGGATCAAGTGAACAATATCTTGAAAGAAGCAAATGTAGAAAGTCAGATAAATAATTGAAATTATATGAGAAAGTGTAAGGATGTATGTTTAAATAGAAAATAATAGTGCTCTGTCCTCTCTCCTTATCCCGACTGAGAAATAACGTGATATTATGTATGTATGAAATGCAGGGTCGAATGTTGCCAGATATTTTTTTATCAAGTTTCAATATTAGTCAGTTATTATATAAAAACTGCTTCGTCCGTAAAAAATAATTTCGAATATTAAGGATATTGCTAGAATAACTTCAAAAACCCTCTAATTTCTTTGAAATTTAATTTAAATTTTTTGTTACGTTTTTCAAATACCAATTTCATTAATATAGGTTCAAGTAACTTTATCCTAATTGGTATTAAAAAATATATATATATTGTATAATTAACTTTAAAGTAGTCCTCATCCCTAACTTCTATAAAATTTTCACCCCCGTTTATATTTACAAGGTGAAAAAGGTACATTGAAGTATTTTGGACATGTTCAACGGAGGAATGACCAAATACCAATCAAATAAATTCAAGCAAGTATGAGTGGGAATCATAGTAGAGGCCGACTCAAAAATATAGTTGGACCAACTTAATGATATTTTGAAAGAACGAAAGGGTGTTTCTTTTTCCCCTTGCTCATTAAGCAAGGGAAAGAAAATCAACTGTGAGAATATGGGTATAAAGCATGTAGGGATATGAAAGATTTGGCGCTTTGACCTCTGCACAAACCCCACAGGAAAAGGTAGTGAAAGGTTTTTCTATTTTTCTTGATTTACATATTTTTAATAACTATTGTCACTTTTTGTTTTATTTTCTTAAAACAATATACTTTTTTCAAGAGATATTATCATTAAGTATGTACGTTTGATATACGGTTATAAATATCTATAATATTAGGTTATTCCGAATGTAAAAACCAATTTTAACCTATTTATTTATTTTATTTAACAATTATTGCAAACACGATCTTTTGAAATGAAAACATATTCTTAACTTTGAAAACATGTTATAATCATGACCAACTTGTATTTATTTTTTAGTTTTTCTTTTAAAACAACGTATTTCTCTCATTTCCCATTGAAACATATTTTAAACACGTAGAGTTAAACCAACAAGGCTTAACAGTTTATGGTGAGTCAATTTTGTTATGCAGTTTTCGTATTCACTGACGTGTAGCTTAAGTCGGTCATTCTGTGTGCATAAAACAGCAGTGCTGTTCATTATAATTTATCACAGTAAGGTACCAAATCAAATATTTACACTATAATATGTTGAAGTTTTAAAAAGCATAGTGTGTGTGCTGAAAAAAATTCACTTCATCTGAAGTTAACTGAAAACGTAAATTTATTTATTTACCCCAAATATGAAATGTCTTTACTAATGAAACACATAAAAGGAGACAAATTCGTCATATTCTTAATATAATTTAATAAACAGAAGCGTTTATTTAATCTGGCAAGCTTATTGCTATGTTATTATCTTTTCCCACCAACCAGTTAAACAAAAAAAAACCATGTTACATTTAAACGAATTATTCTAGATATTGTTAATTTGTAAATAATTCATGAACATCAAAGTAAGATATCATCAATTGATGGAATAATAAAAGGTTGTGGAAAAGATAGAGAAATTAGGAACTTAAAATACTGACTTGAAAGTTTTTTAATTGCTTTTTGAAACGTTACATTGGCAAAGTGAGTATTAACTGATAATTGGTTCAAGATTCTTATTACACGAGCACTGAAGGACGACACAAAAAAGGGTGGTAAACTGGGAAACCCAATAAACTTAGCCTTTTATTTATTTTTTAAATTCTATTGTACATCGTTGCACGAGTATATAGTACAACCTACCCTGTATACTGTCATCTCTTTCAACAAACAAGAAACCAGACTGACTGGCTTCCTAAAAAAAAACTGAGATCTAACGGGAATCAAGCCCGCAACTTCTGGGTTGGAAGCCAAGCGTCTTATCAACTAAGCCACGGATGAATTGATAAAAAAAATAATAGACAAATATTTTTTTAAAGTATTTGGATAATTTTCTATTCTCTCTTATTTTTTAAATTTACAGACGACAAGAAATTTAATGAATACACAATTTGTGAAAAAAAAAACGACTGGTAATTTAATGCGGACAAACAATTTCATACTAAATAATTTAATTGTAAGAATTGTTATGTAGTTATAAGTAGTATGTAGGTGTTAATTATTTCTAAGAAATCACATATTAAGATTATAAAAAAAATGTCATGTAGGAAAATAGGATTAAGTAAGTCCATAAATTATAATATATAAATAAGATTAGTTAAGTAATAAATTTGTACATAGGTATAGCCTTGACAAATATTTGTACACTATATTACTTTATTTAGTAAAAAAAAAAACAATTTCAATGGATTTAGGTTTGTTGCCTTTATTTTGTCGTAGCCCCAGTAAAATAGTATTTTGCCTGTATCTTACTGAGGAAATTTTCATGTATCCATTTAAAAGAAACAATTCGTAGAAAAGTGTTTTTAATCGGTAAAAGAGAGAATTTCTTTATTGTTTACCTAAAAATCACGTTTTGAATACATTAATGAATAAAATTTCACAATTTTGCCAAGGAACACGAATATTGTGGCTCTATTTTCCCCTTAATCCCCATATGTGCATTTTGTATGCACATCTGGGTTGGTCTAAAATAACTTAGTTTTACACAATATACTGAGCTGCATCGCATGCACTCGCTTAGTTGGCTTGTATAAGGCTTAGTCCTGTAAATATACTTCGAAAGCTCTCCCATAGCTTAAACATTGAAAAGTTTTAGAAGTGTAATCATTTTGTATTAATTTTCAAACCGGTGAACAGTAATTTGAGTTTGTTTTATACTACCCACCATTAACAATTTATACATGTGTATTCTAACGCGCCGTACGAATGCGTGCCTTTCGTGAAATATCTGGTATTATAATGTTTGATTGAGTCAGAAATGATCGAATAAAAGATAACCGATTATTATAGATTAGTGTTATATCTAAAATCAAGTAATACGCGCTACATTGAGATAATGATTCGCGAAACAAATATACGTATTTAAGCCCGCATGAAAATTTCATAAACCTGAATTTCAGGGCTTGTAAGGTTTTTGTTTGTACAGTTATTTATTACGAGGGTTGCCATTTAAGTTTTGAGATATGGCAACACCAGATACACCAGATACGTAGATACGTCAAATCTGACATCAGCATCGTAAAGTTTGACGTTTTTAATGGTATACGTGCTCAGAAAGTTTTGTCATACGAGTGCTATTTGTGTTGTTTATAGTGACTTGAAAAAGTCATCTCGGCCAAAAATGGAATGAAATCATGAACATTTTCGTGCGATGATTTTTTTATGATTTTTGACGTGGACTTACTCAACAACAGTGTGTTAATCAACTCGCTTCGGCTTTTGGTGATGAAGCACCATCCCAGACCAGTGTGTTTCGCTGGTTTTCCGAATTCAATCGTGGTCGTAGTTTGCTCCTGGACAAATTTCGTGAAAGTCGTCCAAAATCGGTTGTTGTGCCAGAAAACATCGATGCTGTGCGTGAATTGAGAGTGCAAGATCGTCATGTGAATTATCGTGAGATTAAAGCATGTTTTGGCATTAGTTCTACTTGCATACATTCAATATTGCATGAACATTTGGCCGTCAAAAAGATTTGTTCGCGTTGGATACCGCATAATTTTACAATAGCTCAAAAAAAGGCTCGTGTCGATTGATCCAAAGAAATGTTGAAAAAATCGATCGAGGTGCTCCAAAGACGTCTATAAAATCGTGACAGGCGACAAATCATGGATCTATGCATAAGAACTAATAACTTAACAGCAGTCGACTGTATGGGTCTTTCAAGACGAGCCAAATCCAACAAAAAATTGTTTGCGCACGAAGTACTTCGAAGCAAATGGTGGCTTGTTTCTTCGGTATAAATGGTCATGTCACAACAGTGCCTTTAACAGGACGTCGTATGGTCAATTCTAGATGGTACACCACCATTTTTTTGCCAGAAGTGTTCGGAGAAATGAGGAAAACCAACCACCGAAGACGGATCATTCTCCACCACGACAATGCGAGCTCTCACACATTGGCTCAAACAAGTGACTTTTTGAGCACCCAAATCATCGAATAGATGAGTCATACGCCGTACAGCCCTGATTTGGCACCCAATGACTTCTTTTTATTCCCAAACATCAAAAATAAATTGCGAGGTCAACGTTTTTCGACGCCTGAAGAAGCGGTTGATGCGTTTAAAACGCATGTTTTGAAGTTACCTCATTCGGAGTGGAAAAAGTGCTTCGAAAATTGGTTCAAACGCATGCAAAAGTATACAAAAATATACGCAAAAGTGTATTGATCTTTATGGAGAGTATTTTGAAAAACAATAAAGCCATTTTCGATGATAAATATTTGTTTTTACTTGTCTGTCTCAACACTTAAGTAGCAACCCTCCTATAAGAATAATTTGTTTTTTTTTTGGGACGTTAGGCTCAAGACTCTTTAATTTATTCATTTAATTTTATTCCTTTTATTTGATTTTATTTATTTATTTATTTTATAAAGCTTAGATACATACACAAATTAAGTTCAATTACATACAATGCTTTAAGATACATTATAAACAGTAAAAAGAAAAAAAAATTACGAACAATTCTAAAATATACGTTAAGTACATCAGCAAGAAAATAAAAGATATATTTGTGTAGCTGAAACTGTAACTCCCATTACTAAGAAAGCTCAAAATACTTTATTTAAATACATTTTTGGAGATATTGAAGATGTCAATATTTAAGGCTTTATTAAAAAAACAGTCCGTGATAAGGAGGTCGAGTACATAAAAACTTGTAGTTAAAATAGGTGTAGCTCCCGTCAGCAACTTAAAGAAAAGACCCTCACACCAATAAATAAATTAAAATTTAACAACACTTTACTTGTACTGAGGAGAGCTGATGGTATAATTGGAAGGTTAAGAGGTGAAGAGATATTATTGTTTGGAAGATGCTTTGGATTTTTCTCTGGAAATCCTGTCCAATATTATCTACTTTTGACGATTTTTCAAAAACAATCTCGGATTCAGACAAAGTCCGAGTCCAAACTGAGATGGTTTTCAAAAATACCGTACCACGTCCGAGTTTCCGAGACCGTACCACGTCCGAGATAGTTTTCAAAGACAATTTCGGACGTGGTGCGGTCCGACTTCCAGACTGGTTCTCCAACTTTGTTTATCCTTTGTAATTTGTTTTTATCAAATACTGTTTATTCCACTTTTCATAACGGTATAACCCTACCGGTTTCAATGATTTCACTTCATCATTAGAGGAGCGCAAAAAAGACGGTCTTGTTTGCGCTTCCCTGATGATGCGGTGAAAGCTTTGAAACCGTTAGGGTTATACCGTTATAAAAAGTGGAATAAACAGTGTTCGATAAAAACAAATTTCAATGTCTTTAAGCCTCCACAATGTTAATGTCTTAACTATAAATAATATATTGTTTTATGTAGGGAATACCGTCGTCCCTAAATATTGTCAACACGCACGGTCAACGACCGACGAACCAACCTTCGGACATGTCCAAAGGTCGCATACCAGAACATTAATATTGTTAACCCGCAAATACTATTTGCGTTACATTCCACAGAGAAAGAAAACGCATCGCGTTGTCTCACCGTTTTCATCAACAAATTACCTACCCACTATATAATTCGCAACGTCCGAAAACACCTCTGCACGCGCAGGAGTGAGATAAAGTATATATTGCGGGCGCATTCACGCACATCTATAAATACCTACTTATCGACAAATAAAGATTATTATTCACTCGACCATTCATTGCTGTTTACTATTCATTGATTGTTCACTCTCACTTTCCGCATTCCTAATTGACGTATTTTATTTTAAATACCAAACAATCAAAATCATCACGACGTACCAGTAAAGCATTCCGCTAAAGTAACATTAACTGCTAGTTTGAAGAGAATTTGATATCTTTATATTGTTTGTATTTGTAATTTGTTTTATGAAACACAGTTTATTCCACTTGTGGAATAAACAGTGTTTGATAAAACAAATTACAATGTCTTTAAAACTCCACAATGTTAATGTCTTAACTATAAATACTAATATATATTTATCATTTTCTTGGTATTATTTAACAAAATAAAACAAATCTTATTAAATGACAAAATACAAGTTTAATCGTTAGAGTGCTGAGAGTCTATATATAGACGTTTTATAGTATTCAACAAAATGTCTAGTAGTTAAACGGTTAATACACAGTGTTTCTAGAACAAAACGGATCACCACATTTACTCGTACATAAAAAAGTAATTTCTCACAGCGAACGAAGGTTTGGAGTTGAGGGTATTTACTAAATCAAGAAAAAGGAGGACAAATGGTGGTCATATCATCTAAATAGCCAGTTTCAGAGGGCATTACACAAATTGAACTATTCCAGAGGATTTTCGAAATCACACAAAAAATATGAATATTGGCTAAACCAACCATAGTTTTTTGTTCCTTGATGTGTCGTTATGGTAGCAAATTTTGACATTCGATTAAAATAATGTATCGACTTTGTGTTGAATTTCCAAGGTTCTTTTTCGTTAAGGTTAAAAACTTACTTAAAAAAGCATACGACCTCTATGGCCTGGTTTATAAGACACCAGTCCTTCAGACCGAAGATTATGGATTCGATTTTCGTTGGCATTAATTTTTTTCAGAAAATATTCTATATTGGCTTCAATAAAAGCCTCTCATATATTTTTTATTTATTTGAAAAGAATTTCACATGGCATTAAGTCTAATAGGTTATACACATACACCAGTTGGTGTAATACGAATGTCGATTGGAAACGTATGTGGATTATTGTATGCATATAACATGGTAGTTTTGGCGGAAAGTAAAATTGAATTGCAGAATTCGATGAATATCATAAATGTTGCAAACTGGACCTCGCAGTCGAGGATCCCCTAGCCATTTCGAAATCAATTCAGTCGGAAAGCAAAGCTATGTCGTGGAGTTTTATTTATTTTTGTTTTCTCATATTTAAGTGAGTGAGTCGTTGCACACCAGCAAACTCACCGGCCACCCCGCTGTATTAGATCCGATGGCACACAGAAGTAAGACAATCGGAGAACACCAGCAAGTTTTTTTCCCCTTTTTTTACAAGAATGGATATGACCGATATTCTTATTCCCCCATATACTAGACAGAAAAAAATGCCTGTGTCATTCAAGGAGAGTATCAAAGCTCACGGTTCAAACCAGCGACCTTTCGCATGCAAGTCCAGTGCGTTACCGCGCTACCATCCACCACAAATGTTGGCATTACGCCAGCAATGTTGAACAAAAGTTAATATCTCTTCAACTGAGTGGTACGAGAATCAAACTTTCCGTTTGTTTCTGCATTTTAATATAAATGCACTCTGAACTTTATTTCAGGTTACCATAAAATATTTAATATAAAATATTGCTTTGACTTACGAGGAAAATATTCAAGTACGCGTTATTTAAACGGGCAGTTGCAATTTATTCGAACTGCTCGCTCGAATCAAAATCTGTGGAAAACTCGTATATTCATCGACCCACATGTAAACATTGAAACTACGGGTGATTTTAAAAATAAAATTTGATATGATGTTTGATAAAATAGTCCCTATTTTATTTTTCTCTTATTTTTAGTAAAAAATACTTCAAATTTAATATTTTTTCAAACCACGTTTAGATAATGTATGGACAACCATAAAAAAATATGCTCCTATCGTTTTTATTGATATATTAAATGTAAATATAATATATTGTTTACACACTATATGTAATTGAGTGTCACTGTTTGTCAGGTTGATAAGAATGTGCAACAGGGTTTTATATAATCAAAAATCAGAAAGAAGTGTCGATTTATTTTTTCATGCTAACATATATTAAATTGAAAATATTTAAATTTTGTTGTTTTTGTGTTTCTGTATGTTTTTTTATTTTTATTCTTATGATTGTGTGCGATATATTGTGGGATGAATATTTTTGGAGTGATGATGTGTGAGGAGTTTAATTTCGCATGATGTTTCCAGTTGAAATTGAGTGTCACTGTTTGTCAGGTTGATGAGAACGTGCAACAAGGTTTTGTTTTTGTGTAATCAAAAATCAGAAAGAAGAGTCGATTTGTTTTTTCATGCTAAATGTCCTCAGTGAGATACAGGCAAAAACCTAGTTTACTGGGAATACGACAAATGAAAGGCAACAAATCCAGATCCATTTAAATTGTATGTCCAAATTAAATTACCTGTTGTTTTTTCACAAATTATGTATATTTCTTGTCACGTGTAATAATAAATAAATAAATAAATAAATATATGTCCTCAGTGAGATACAGGCAAAAGCCAAGTTTACTGGGGACACGACAAATGAAAGGCAACAAACCAAAATCTGTTAAAATTGTGTGTCCAAATTAAATAACCTGTTCTTTATATACAAATTGTGTTAATTTCTTGTAATGTGAGACACTAAGCTCCTTGGGTATGAACACTTGCTGTAGTTTATACGAGTATATGTATTTAACTCGATCCAAAACACATTCCAAAAGTACATACAATATCAGATCACTTAGTATTAACTTACATTTGATGGTCATATAGCCTTCGCAGAACCTTAGATATTTCTGTGACATATTTCATTAATCTATATTGTGCTTTATTATAGTGCTAATTTAGAGTTCGCTCAACCCTGCAAGCAGCGAAATGCCATCTACGAGATACAATACAAATGAGGATGTGCTTACTTACTGATTCTTAATAAAACATTATTGAAATCAAAATAGCTTTCCTTGAATTTCATAGATCCTGTTATAATTATTAAGGATCTTCTGCTTCTTCCCAGTATCATGTCAGGTCCCCCAACGTTGAATATCACCTGAGAGTAGACATCTTTGTCCCCGGCATCCCGAAAAAGATCCTCAACGCTCCTTATGCCAATCCAATCACGTATATTACGGAGCCAGGAGATTTGCCTCCTGCCACCACCTCTATTTTGCCTTGGATGATCAGGTGCAGTAATTTGTACTTTGCTCCTCTAAGTACATGACCCAAATAGGACACCTTTTGGATGTTAATATTAGTCAGCAACTCCCTATCAACTTTGGCTCTTTGAAGAACCCTTGTGTTGCTGACCATATTCGTCCAGGGTATCCGTAGCATTCTAAGATAATCGTGAGATTAAGGATAATTGTGATATTATCACTGTTGCTTTAAGTGGTGTAAAAAGAGCACATTAAGGTGAATTGGATATATTACATTGTATTGTATAACACTATCGTTGTGTACAGTTAAAGCTGGCAAGCTAATTACCGTGTGGCATTATCTTCCGATCAACCAGAAATATGTTAAAGAGGCCTGAAGTGAAAACAGACTGGAATACTTTTTTTCCCAGCGGGAATTGAATTTGCAATCTCCGGGTAGGAAGACAAACGTTTTACTAACTAGGGCACGGAGATCGTCGTAGAATGTGGGTGACAAAAGACTGATAAAATATATAGTGGAAATCTTGGAGTCTTGGAAATAACATGGTTGGACTTAGTAAATTAAATTTTAAAAGAAGAAAAGTAGAAGAAACCAAAAAGACTGATTGAGGAAATGTAAGGATGTAGAAGAAGTGAATAAACTAAGCTGTGATAAAAATATTTGAGGTTCGTTTTCTCTGCCTGCCAAAATAGAGATACTGCCGATGGTTTGTGTGTATGTACGAGTATAGTATTTCTTTTTTACATATTTCTATGTAAATTTGAATATATTCGTAACACAAACATCCCAATATATTAAAGTTATAAAAAAAACAATTTGAAGTTTTTACATAGATGATAAATAACAAAGACCTTTCATGGAAATAGAGCTGACGGTGTTCGTAAATGCAATATCAATGCGCACCACATTGCAGCTGTAAGCAAAGACGATATTACACCGATATAGGTCACGTCATGGTCGCCTGTTTCCGACATAAATGGGGTTGTAGATTTAGGGGTTGACTAGTATACCACATGGCGTCGAAATATTCCCATACATTTTCTACAGACTGTGGTGTAGTTTTCAGGTTATTTTTATGAATATATATTCTTATATGCACCCTAATATTAATAATTATTAGTGATTATAAGTAGATAATGAGTTTTGTTTCCACTCCCTTGACGATAAGGTGATCACTTTGAAACCAGTAGGGTTATACTGTTATACAAAGTGAAATAAACATTGTTTGACTAAACAAATTACATTGTCTTTAAACCCTAATAGTGTTAACTCCTTAACTATAAATAATATACTCGTATTATTAATTATATTAGACTTTTATGTCTTTCTTTTAAGTCCTATTTAATTTATTTTTTGACATGACTTCGTTATGCAAACCCAGGCTCTTTAACTAAATATGATTGTTTATTTAATTACACTAAATTCATGATTAGCAGTAAAATGAATCAATAAACAGACGCGTCGTTTCGAAGAGGATTCGGGTACATTAAAGACAAGTATCTTGGATGATGCTTTAACGACAAATGGGGTGATTCCTGGGAACTCAAAATCATGATTGAAAAAGCATGGAACTGTTTCTTAAAAATGTTTTTTTTTTTTGAAATAGAGACTTCAACCTCAAATTAAGAATCTGCATTGTACGAAGTTACATAATTTTAGTACTTCTTGATAGTTTAGACACATGGACACTTAGCCAAGCTACCATAAAATTATAAGAAACATTTGAAATCTGGTGGCACAAATGGATGATTATGATTTTCAGTGTTGAAAAAGTGTGCAATGAAGAGGTTGTCAGTGTTGACAAAGTATTTTTAAACTCTTAATCCAAGTAAATACCCAAAACATTCACTTGGATTAAAAGGAGAAGATTGGATCATTTTGGGTATTTCAATACAGGAAATAAATATAAATTTATTCAAGTCATATTGCAGGGGAATAGATTAGGACATCGAAGTGTAAGAAAAACAAGAAACTCATGGTTGAAAAAACTCCTGGCTGAAGATCCTAATAGTATTGTTCCACTGTGGTACGAAGATTTAGTTCAGATCAGCTGTAGATAAAGTTTAAATAGCCATGATGATTATCAACCTTCAACGTGGAGTGGAACATTAAGAACAAGTATGAATAATGAAAAGAAAAAAATAGAAAACCTTTGCTGGAAGCAAATTAGTGAGGTAAGAGAAGAATTTGTCGGTTTCCTTGGACATTGACTTCATGTTCTCTCAAAGCTTCTAGTCTTCGCGTTTCATGTTTTCCAGGTTGTCCTTCATGTTATCTATGTATTTGTTGCTTGCATTTTTCCCATTTCTTCATGAATTCCTTCAGATTTTTTGTGTATCTGAAACAAAAACATTTGCACAAGTCTAGAACATACTATATGAGTATTGTTTGCCAGGGAACTCTTTATCAGTAGTGAGAATTATATACTTTTTAAGTAAAATAATAAATAAAAACTGTATATAACACCGTTTAGATAGCAAACTCTCCTCAACGGCGCTCTAACTAAAGATTTGAACTCATTTTTATTAACAGATTTAAAATATTAAAAAAACAAATATGTAAATTGAATGTAACGATAGGGAGGTAATGGATGTGACTATTATTGTAGATAAGGTACTTCCCCACATCTATGTACTGTGACGTGGAATGGTCGGTCTCCTGTTGCAGCTTTAGGAAGCACTTAACGACAATCCTTTTTGGGAGATCTTATCGAAATTGATGAATGGATTTAAATTCTGAGTTAAAGCGCAATTGAGGAGACTTTTGTTATCTAAACGGCGCTATATAAATTTTCTTATTCTTATTATTATCATTTGTTAAAAATATTCCAATCTTTTTTGTCTCTCGATTCGCATGACATAAGTATAAACAATTGACAGAGTAAAACATCTAAATATTAATATTGACAAAGTAAAATACGTTCATGTATGATTCAACACGTTACAAAAATAATTACGTTTTTTCCCACACGTGTCTGGAAAATGGCAAAACATCAATCTATGTGACAATTTTACAAAATTATATTTTCTTTGTGTCGTTGTTTTCCATGTATTTTTTAAAATGCGTATAGAATGGAATCAAGTTATATAAAATATAAAGAGGAACATCAAAGACATACTCGTATTGCTTAAATGTCATCATAATGTAATATATTGTTTATTTGTTCTTTAATAGTATTGTGATATTTTGATAACAATAAAAGAAAAAAAATATACAGCGCCGTTCAAGGAGCAAACTCTCCTCAAGTCACTCTAAATCAGGGTTCGAAAACATTTTTATCAACTGATTAAAAATGTTACAAAAATAGTATTATATATAAATATATAAACACATAGGTTGAATGTAAGAATATGAATATAGTGGCTGCGGCCATTAGATAAGGTACTTCTCGCATCTGCATATATTTAGAAAAACTTATTTGGTAAGAAAGTCGCAAAAACTTACCACAGGAAGACGAACAAAGAAACCTTTGTAAATCTTCCGATATGTGATAGTAACACATTCAGATTTAGGTGTAGTGTGGCGAATTATATCCTGTTTATTTTACTTTATGTATTGAGTTGTCAAGTTTTTAATTTGTGGTTTGTATTAAGTGGTCTATTGTAATAAACTGCACTAAACTACGCTATAATGAACTGTACTCCACTAATATTTGACTGTACTATAGTATAATTAAATATATTATAATGCATTGTACTGTACATTACCGTACAAAACTATATTGTAATGAGCTATAATGTTTTGTTCTGCAATATACTGTACCTTACTGTGATGTAGTGTACTGTACTATAATGCACTGCATTACTGATGGTCTGGAACCGAGTGGGTTGTTCTCCCCTACTTCTCCCGATTATGAGACATAATGAGTCTTAATAAGGAACAAGTCATATATTTTATTTGATCTATCCATTTTGTTGAACACCATATTTTACATACTACCTCGCAACACTTCCTGTTCCTACCAGCTTCTTCATCTTTTTTAGAGATTTAACTCTGTAGTCTTCATATCTTCTAGAGAGATGTCCGAAATATATGACTATACTGTTCCCGCATGTCGTTTAAAGCCATGAAGATAAGCAGTCCATGATATATAAAGCATTCAACGTAATCACCATATCTCTAAAACATCGAGTATATTGTCAAAAATAATTAGTTTAGTTCATTAAATAGACAATAGGTGTTTTTTTTTATTTCAAATATATAAATAAATAAATACAGGTTTATTGATAGCAGCATAGTATTTACATAATATATTAAGATATATTTCACGAACACATTAAAAAGAGAATACGTTAAAAAACAGAAGCTATCAAAAGGTCTGAGCTCATTTAATAACATCCCCCCGGGCAAGATACACCTCACCAATATAGGGCGAGCCCAGCCACGGGGACACCAGATGTTTTTCAGCCCACACCCTTGAACACGTAGAACAAGAAGAGAAAAAACACACAGAAAATAAATAGATGACAAAAAAATACATTCACGACAGAAGACATTTAAAGGTCCGGGCTCATCCCACAAACATTCCCCCGGCCGAGATACACCCCACCAATGTAGGGCGAGCCCGACCGCAATGGCATCAGGGGGCTTCCATCCCACACCCCCGCATATCTAGATTAAAGAATAAATAAAAAAAAAACAAAAACGTATGGCAGAAAACAAAATAAAAAGTAAACCCACATACACCACCTCAGGTTAACTGTCAGCAAGAACGGAAAAAAGAAAAGCCTCAAAGGAGTCCAAATTTTGCACATTATTAGCAAGCAGCGCGTGGACCAAAACGGTTATTAATTTGAGCATTCGCTATAATTAAGAAAAATCTGTGTCTCTATTCTTTCATTTAAAGTGTTAATATCAGATATTCTTAAATTATGATAATTAAAATTGTGTAATCTTTTTTTGAACTCCCTATATTTTTGATTAATGTATTCAGGAGAGAGTGGAAGGGGCTTTTAATTTATTTAAATTGATGCAATACGCTAAGGGTTGACTTCACGTAATATATACTTGTTACTTGATCTCACAATTTATTAAATTTATGAGAATTTTTAACAAAGAAATTAAATAATAATTAACAAACGGTGAAAAGTATGAAACTCTAGATTGGTGCTGATATGTCCTTAGTAAAATACAAACAAAAACGTAGTTTATTGAGGATACGGCCAATCATAGGCAACAATCCAAGATCCATATACCTTGAAATAATTGTTGTTTGTCTAGTTTTTTTATATATTATGTATAAATATCATATATATTTTTTCATACAATATTTGTTTTTTGATTTCGGTTGTTCAAAATTGATCCAATAGGGTGGGATATTTAAAAAAAATATTTACACCTCTAAATTTTTACAATGAATGTGCAAAACACTCTCCGGCCTAATTAGGCGTATGACTTTCCTAAGTTAAATCATTTACATAAAACAAATAATAAAAACACAATGTTATAAAATATTAAAGAAATATATACATATAAAGTATTTATTTATTGAATAATTATTGCAAATACAATCTCTCAGACCTTTTGCCAGGCGGTAATCTCTTCCAATCAACCATACAAATGTAACTGAAGCATATTACATAGTAAAAAAAACATTCAAACTATTATACATCCCACGAAAACCAAAAACATTTACGTGAGCATACACCCATAAACCCTACAAAGACGAACAATTACCCAAACATTCCTTTTTATATAAAGTGAGAGGGTGGCCACTGAAAGACTGAAGGGTTTGAAAAAGTCATCACTTGTTAAGTTTTTTTTTACAGTTTATAGAACATCCCTTGGAAATTAAAATAACCTTTACTCACCCAAGATACTCAGCAATGCCTGGCAGTACGCCATTCGATTTCAACACCTAGCCAGAGATAACAACAACTTTTTGAACAACTTGATAATGAGTGATGAGGCCCATTTTCATTTAAACGGGTACATCAACAAACAAAACTGAAGATTTTGAGGTACTGAGAATCCCAGGAAATTACATAAGCGTCAATTGCATCCTCAAAAATGCACTGTTTGGTGTGGTGCTATGGCTGAAAGAATTATCGGCCCCTGTTTCTCAAAATGAGGAAGATCAGTCAGAAAGAATCGACGGGGCCCAGTATAGGACAATGCATGATTTTTTTAAGCCCAGCGGCTGAAGATAATCAGGAAGTTGGTTCCAACAGGATTGCGCACACTGTCAGGGCGACGATGGACCTCCTGCAAGATTTTGTTTTATATAAATTAGTCTTTCAGTGGCCATCCTGTATCATCAATCAAAGGAAAAGAAGGGGATGGTGAAGAGGAAAGAGAAGATCAGGAATGAAACACGTTATATTACTGACGAGAAATTAAGAGTTTTTAAAATGAAAGTACTAAAAATCAAAAGTGTTAAATATAGTAGAATAAAAATTATAATGGAGCTTTTGCCATTACTGGCCTGGTATTAGTATTTGACATATGGGTGGCGTATGCAGCTTTAAGAAGCTTTCACTTAATGACACCTTTCTTGGGAGGTCTTATTAAAATTTAAGATAGTATATGAACGATGCATAATACACAACACTTATCATAAAGTCGAATGTGTTACTATGAAAAAAATTGGAAGATCTACAAAAGATTCTTTGTAGTTCGTATGCTCTCAGTAAGTTGTCTTAGGGAAGTACCTTATCTAATGAACACATCCACTGATTTTCTATCATTACACTCAATTTATATATTTCTGACTTTCTTACACGTATCTCTCCAGTTTTTTTTTTCAAATGTTTTCCTAGCTCTTAGTAGGGTCTGTTTTGTATCAAATAATGCAAGAATGCATTAGACTCTAAGACAAAATGTACAAATAAATCTTCATTGCTTACTACCCCTAGAACAGTCAACGAATAAGTGATATTTATATCTCTCGGTAAAATTACACTCTTTTGCTGGTTTAAATCCTCTTTCTAAATGCAAATGAAATATAAACATCTAGCATGTTTTAGTATCAAAGTGCCTTGAAAAAAAATAGTGCAAATCTCAATTATTTTGTTTTATTTTAAACCTTGGATAAAATCACAAGTTTCAGTTAAAAATGTATGGTAATCGTCACTGGAAATTGCTTTTGAAATTTAACCCTTATCTTGGCAAAGTTCAATTTATCCAAATATTAACGTTTTTCTTTGGTGATTCCTTGTTAAATGGTAAGTTATGAAGGAAACTTGAGTAAAAACGTCACAACTTTTCCTTACAGTTTTTTTATATGTAACACCCACGTTACATTGCAAAAATATCAATTTTTATAAAACACAAAAAGCGCTTTAAAATGATTCTATAATCTAAAACAAGAAAAATATTTACATAGCTGAATTATCAACAATTAAAATGTTTATCAACAATTAAAACATTGAGCCAGACTTTCCTATCGCGATATGCAACTTTCGCTTCTAGTGCACACTTTAATTTAGCTTCTACATTTTCTCTGACTTTTTAACTTTCTTTTAAAATATCAAACATTTTCAACCATACTTACAAACATACCGTCATACCGTCTTCATCGGATTATGTAGACAATACAGAGCGCCATACTTACCTATCGCGATTTACTCGTTTCGCCTCTTTTACATTCATACACTTTCGTATACATCTTCTACGATTTATCTGACTTTTACATTTCTTTCATTAACTTGATCAAACCATACGTTTTTTTTTTGGTCACCTGTACCTTGTCTTCCATTTACATTTTGGTCACCAGTACCATGTCTTCCATTTACATTTGCATTATATATTTGTTTTGTTAGTCTTTCTTTATTCATTCGTTCTATGTATCCAAATCACCTCAGTGTTCTCGTGTTTATTTTACTAAACACATCAATCTTAAGTTCACATTTATCACTAATCATCACATTCCATATTATAAATAAATAAACAGTAATAGAGTTATTGACATCAATATCGTATGTACATAATATATTTAAATAAAACTTCAAAAGTAAATAAATTGCAGAGAATACATTAAAGACAGAAGCTATCAAAAGGTCTGGGCACAACTAATAACATCCCCTCGGCCAAGATACACCCCACCAATATAGGGCGAGCCCAGCCATGAGGACACCAGATGTTTTTCAACCCACACTCTTGCACATGTGGAATAAGAAGAAGAAGAAAAGAGGAAATAAATAGATGGCAGAAAAATAAACAAATCCACAAATACCGCCTCAGATCAATTCAAACAAACAAATAAAGGTTCCGTGACAACACAAAGTGTACATACGTATAACAAACTCATCCCGAGTATCGCATACATCTCAAAACAATCTGTAGAAAGCACATTTAAGATCGAATACATTAAAAGGTCCGGGCTCATCCCACAAACATTCCCCCGGCCGAGATACATCCCACTAATGTAGGGCGAGCCCAACCGCAAGGATATCGGGGGGCTTTCAATCCACGCCCCCGTGGTGTGATACTTTGTGTGGTTATATGATACATTGTCACCAAATGTCAATTCTTCAGAAGAAATTCAACTTTAATTTATAACAGTTCAAATACGTCAGTAGCCATTTGTTAACGAGAGTTGCACGAAGTAAGTAATCAGTTGTAATAATGCAACAATTGGGTAACTTTTGATTTTAATATAAACATTGTTGAGTTGAGGAGGTTATTTCCATTTCACGTTATTTTTCCCAAAAATTTTGTATTTATTTATTTTTAAAACAAATCTAATGTGATTGTTTATTGGCAAGACAGAGATTGTTTATTGGCAGAGATTGACAAACATAGATTGTTTATTGGCCTTTCCAGTTCACCGCTCCTCTTTCTTTACGTCGTCCTTTGAGACTTATACTCGCTCCGTTCTTGGCATGCTTTAAGAAGCGACTGAATAAACTCTTAATTTCTAGTCAGTAAAATAACGTGTTTCATTCCTGATTTTTCCTTTCCTCTCCACCATCCATTTCTTTTCGTTTTGATTGATGATATCTCAATTTATATGAAAAATATATTCGGGTGACTGTCGGTCTTTGTGGGGTTCGTGGGCATGTGCTCACGTACGTGTTTATGGATTTCGTGGGGGTGGATAGTCATTTGAATGATTTATGCGACCACGTAACTTGCTTCATTTACTTTTGTCTGGTTGGCTGGAAGATATTGCCGCCTGGCAATAAGCCCGCCAGATTGTGTTGCAATAAAAGTGTTAAATAAATAAAATAAATAAATAAATAAAATAATGTGCAAATGTTAATGGAAAGTGCGCTAGATGAACACGACAAAATGTATGGTTGAATCAAGTGAACGATATTTAAGAAATAGGAAATGTTAGAAGTAAGAAAAATCGTAAGGGTTTTATGAAAAAATGTAATAGTGTGAAAAGGCCAAATATCTGTTAAGAAATAGGGAAGATTGGCACTGTTTTGTATGTACATACTTATTATAATTTATTATTTTGTTTACATAGTAACATATATCTGGTAGGTTTATTGTTATTTATCAAGTTTTTTCAACTGACCAGCTTATCTTAGAAAATATAGATTTGTTTTAATCTATCTAGTAAAATGCTTATCTCTAAACAATTATGGCAGGGCTAGAGGTAAGGAATTAATAGATAAGGAAGGGAAATAAAGAATGATTAGGATGAAAGAATATTCTCAATAATGTAATATTTTTCAAATCGTCTCTTGGACGTGTTTTTATTTAATTCCTTATCCCCCTGAATACTAGGCGAAAAACATGCCTGTGCTATTCGCAGGGAGTAGCATGGTGTGGGATTTGAAGTCTGCATTCGGGTTTTATATCATAATTGATTATATTATTGTTAGCAGCTCAGAAAAAATGACCATCAGAAACACTATATTTTCTATTATTTATTATTTTTTTCATCTTTTGTCTTCGGTTTTAATATTCCCACGTTTATGATAAACTTCGTGTAATCACATTGCTAACTGATTTTAAGTAACAATTAAATACCAGCTACTCGCTTTTTCTCCTGAAAACCTTTTTGTGCCCGATAAGCGAGTCTACTCCATAACAACCCGAATCCTAAGGACGCACAGTTTTTGGATTGACCAATCTAGAGGGACAAAATCCTAAAAATGAAAATCAATACTTCATGTAAAAAATGCCATTTTAGTGTGTCAAACAAACCTATTGATAAGATGCAATTGCCAGATTTTTCAAGAAACCCTTATTATATTTTTTATGACGAGACAAAGTAACGCTTTGCGTTGCAGATATAAAATATTAGTCTACTCCATAATAACCCGAATCCTAGGGATGTATGGAAAGAACAAAGTCAATCTAAACTTGGTGTTATCGCATGGCTAGCTTATTTAAAGTAACGATTAACTACCTGCTACTCGCTTTTCCTCCTGAAAACTTTTTTGTGCCCGATAAGCCAGTCTTCTCCATAATAACCCGAATTCTAGGGACGGATAGAAAGAACAAAACCAATCTACACTTGGTGTTATCACATGGTTAACAGATTTAAAGTTACAATTAACTACCTGCTACTGGATTTTCCTCCTGAAAATCTTTCCAAGCCCGAAAAGTAAATCTAATCCACAATAACCAGAACCCTAGAGACATATAAAAAGAACAATGCCAAAGGGCTGAATTCTAAAATAAAATTTTGGCGGTGGACCCAACTATCGGACCAAATTGAAGTAGCCTGCGTAAGAACATTTGGAGTGGGTTAAATCTAGTTCATTCATGCCACGGTCGTTATTATTGATGCGCAAACAGGGCCTTAAAGAGAAGACGCTATGTGAATGTGGTCAGGTGGAGTCAACGACTACCATTCATGCATTTGCTGAAATAATCCAGGATGTGAACAGATCCACACTGGAAGCATTAGACTGGTTGAGCCATCCGAGAGCTCCGCTATAAATCGCTATGAGGAAGAAGTACGATATTTATTAAACAAATTACGTCAACATTAATTATATTTATATTACTCAATGAAAATATACTCTACGTTAATTGTGACGTGTTTGCAATATGAAAATGTAAGTTGAAAACAATATTTCAGAGATTGAATTTTATAAAAAATCCATTGTCCCTCTAAATTAAACTTTTTGTTTCGATATTTTCCATATTTTAATTAATACTGGTTGACAGCGATTCGGTTTTGTGCAAACTGTCATATAAATAGTCACAAAAAACCTTTGAAAATTGTTTATGTTGGATATATTTTTAATACTGAATTTTTTTACCGTGATTCTTTATTGCAAATATAAAATCACTGAAAACATTTTTTTTATCTTTTTCGGACTGTGACTCGTCGTTTTGAAAATTAAATGAAAACTGCAAATATATATATCGATTTATTTTATGTGAATTTTTTTGCATAAAATATTGTTACCGAATACTATTAATTTTTAAACGTTTTTGAAAAAAAAATCAACTATGAGTGGGGGTCATGTTAGATGAATGAATGCACTTAAAATTAAACAATAGTTTGAAAGCAGTAAGATAAATATGTTGGAACTAGATTGTTTGGTATTTTTGAAGAACTCTTTGGAATTTAAAACGTGGATAGATGCGGAGGGGATGACGGAATTATTTCGTTTTAGAAACTTGAACGCTTTGTTCTCACAACCAGTCCTTAGAGGGTAGCGGTATGATGGGTAATATGCATAATTTTAAATTCCTTCAATTCCAGTTTTATCAACAACATCAGGTTTATATATCCTATCAGCCTGGAAAGATGCAAATAAATTCTAATATGGAGTTATACAAAAGTTAAAGCATAACCTTTGATAAAAATCTAAGAGATGAGTGTCATTCTTATTTACGTTTAAATACGAGAGAAGAAAAATATAACATTATCAAGAATATTCTTTGATTCTAATATAACATAACCGAGAACATACTTTCATCCTAATGTAATATTGTTGTGTTGTTTATAGTTCAGGCATTAACGTTGTGGAGGTTTAAAGACATTGTAATTTATTTTTATCAAACACTGTTTATTCCACTTTTTTGTGACGGTATAACCCTACCGGTTTCAAGGCTTTCACCTCAACTTCAAGGGAGCACAAACAAGACTAATAAATGCTGTTCGAACTGGTACCGATATACACGCTTCAACGGTTGGGGGCTGAGGGGTGAGGGAGGCATGGGACGATTTCGGCCAAGAGCGGAGAGATTTTTGGGATATAACTGTTCAACAGATGTTCGGATCGATGTACTGACTTAGAAATTTGTAGGGCCTCTAATCTGTCCAATTTATTTCCGTTATTACTGATATGTAAGAATTTGGCATCATCGATAGAAAAAGTATGGTTTTCACGGTGACAACGACTAGCCATTTCAGAATAAATAAGAGGATTTGTTAAGGCGGATTTGTGTTCACGAAATCTCTTTTTAAAAGATCTTCCTGTCTTTTCTATATAGAAATTATCACAGTCAGCACATAAAAGTTTATACACACCACTGTTGCTAAGTATTCCCTTTTTTGCCTTTATACTTCTTCTTTATACTTTTACAGTTACAGTTACACTTTTACAGTTACAGATACACACCACTGTTGCTAAGTATTCCATAGGGAAAGGCAAAAATAAATTACAATAACATTACATTACCAAATAAACACTTACATCCTAATATAACATTACCAAGAACATATTTTCATCCTAATACACCGTTACCAAGAATAAACTTTCATCCTAATATAACATTACCAAGAATATATTTTCATACTAATATAACATTACCAAGAATATACTTTCATCCTAATACAACATTACCAAGAATATACTTTCATCTTAATTTTTGTTTTTGTTTTCTTAGTCTTGAACGAATTTGTTTTCTAATAGTTCTTCCATTACTATTAAGATTTGCCTTAGTCATGTTTGTTTTTTTTACTTGAGTTTTAATACGTCTTTTTTGGTAAAATCTCTTATAGATTAGATTACTTAACGTATCCAAGATTGAGCTGCTTTGTTCAAAAAAATGTATAGCAGAACAGAATATGAAAGTTATATATTAAAGTATTTTTCAATTTGTTTTATTAAAAAAAATATAAGTAAGCTTTTTTAAAAAAATATATCTATATTTATTTTTAATATTTTATATATATGTTAATTGTGCGGCACCGGTACAAAGACTGTAGAAATAGGTGGGTGGCTGTTGCTCAATGCTCGGAGATTTCGGCTCACTGTGAAAAGGTCGGCGGAAAGTTGCAGGGTAAAGAGATTCCTCTTTAGCAGGTAGTAGATGGTCGCAAGTAAAAGGCAGTACACAGAGTGAACTGAAAATGTATTATTTACTTTTTGGCGCTCTTTATGTGCAGCCAATCGTTCATCGCAAGTGCCTGTTTTGCCCGTGCATGCCGTTATGACTTCCGAAATATCACGATTCTCGCAAGTTTTCGCATGCATGGGCCGACCGACTTTTGATACTGTCTGGCGATGGCCGCGCATAAGGAACATTCTATTTACGGTCGTGACACAGCACGGACGTCAACAAATTTAAAATTATACATAAAAAAATACCAAATAACATCAATATACAAACAAACAGGAAAACAAATATATCATGTTTTGGGTGACGCATGCGTCCGATACATACTCGTAAATACTTTACCATGTAAAACCTATTTTTTTAAGTGTCTTGTGTTCCATAACATACATATTGGCTGGAATAAATATTTTTTTTATAATGTACTCGTACATAAAATAATATACAATTAAATAAAATTAGTAAAGGGATTCTTTTCTGTGGGGTAGTGTTAAAAACCCCTAGTACGTGTCGGAAAATTGACTGAACAAGTGTTAAGAACGAGAACTGCTAATAAAATAATGATTTATACTTGTTTAAATAACTTTGGCGTTACTTTATGGAATTCCATAATTAATATAAAATAAAACACGGTTACTTTGTTTTATGTCACTTTACTCATAGCAAATCAAAATGCATTTCAACACTCACTGTCTCAATATCAGGTGAGTTATCAAGAACTGAAGTTTATATTAACTACATCATGATATGTGTTGTTCACGATAAAATATAGTAAAAGTGTCTACATTATAAACAAAAAAATATTAAACAGTTAACAAACAAAATAAAATATAAAAAAACAATCGATACTCTTTTTATTTTTCTCCGGTTTTCGCTCTATTCCCCATTAGTACCGTAAACAAAAAATAATATAGTCACTTTGACTCTATTTTGTCGTGAACAACACACAATAAAAACTTCAGTTCTTGATAACTTATCTGATGATGACACAGCAAGTGTTGAAATGCATCATGATTTGTCATAAATAAAATGGAGTAGAAAAAGTAACCGTGTTTTAATTTTATATTAATGATTTCTAATTTTTCAGCAAATATGTACAAAAGCATATTTGCTGAACTAGCGTATAATTTCCAACTTAAGTTAAATTTAAATACATTTTTCTTTCTCATAATGTATTTCAGGCGTAACGACGTGCTATGAGCTGTGTAACGTGATATTTATTACTGTCAAGGGTTTCGTAAATTAAGAAATATTACTATGTTACTGGCTCTCAGCGTTTTGAAACGCTTTCATTTCAGGAAAGGTTTCGGTAAATATTTTATTTATACATTATGTCATCGGTGATGTTGTCATGCTGGGGAGTTTTACCCTTTTTGGGAATGGAATGATAAACAAGGGAGTATCGTGTTCGGGAAAAATATTTGTTATAAAAGTGTTTTTAAAAAAAAATGAAAGTTTGCTCCTAAAAAACAAGAACCTATTAAAATAAATATATTCTTCATTCACAAATATATAACACTTATATAGTGTTTATTCATAACAAAAAACATTAATTAATAATCCATCCTCGTTGAATAATTTTCTAACATTATGGAAATGGTCGATAAATACTGTTAGTTAAGTTGGTAACGTAAAATAAATAGTATTATTTTTAAGAAAAGAAAATATGCCTTTAAACTTCCTCAGGAATGTTATAAAACGCTTTCATTCAGGCCAGTCCATAGATTTCACGCCCTATGAAGTCATGGCTGAGCCAGTTTCGAGGCGGTCTATAGCTATTTAATATTTAATTTGAACTGTATTGAGGAATTATCCAAAATATTCCGAGGCCTGGGGAAAACTGTCAAGACGGTTCATCCTGGCGTCTTATTTGCAAATATCTGTTTCTTTCAGAATATAAAAAAATACTTTCTGAAAAACATAGATGTCGTACTTTTGATTTTTTTTTTAATTTTATTTATTCAACGACACATAAAAATATACGAGTATACCATCACACCTTGCCTCTTTTGAATTAGGCAGAGAGGATCAACTTTCATGTCTTTCTATCCATACATAAACCTTGCCATACATGCTTTCCTGTTTCTCATACTTCTGAACTTTTCTTTAGCAAACATTTTTTTAAATTAAATTCTTTCTTTATTTCCTTGCTCTTCAGTTATTTCAAACACATATGTATTTCTTTGACTTGTAAATCTTTCCTTTAATTATGCGTAATTTATTATCTCAATATGTACGAAACCATCTAAGGATTCCATTCTTAGTTCTACTTTAAACATCTAATTGAAACAGTTAATTGACAGGTGGCAATCCCTTCCAGCCAACCAAACTTAAGTTAATGAAAGAGGTAAAATGCTTGAAAAAAAACATTCAGTCAAATCATTATTTATTTGAAGAAAATTCATGAACAAGATAACATCGAGCTAAGGAAAAAAATAAAGGATTATGGAAAGGAGTGGAAAATTATAAATGAAACACTTAAAAAGAGTGACTTGAATTGAAGCATGTTCGTTACTTTCTACAATGAGATTACTACACCTTTATAAAAAAGTTCCAATAAATATCTGCTAAAAAGTATCACATTTTTTATAATTAAAAAAAAAAACCAAATCGCGAGATATTTTTCAGTGTGATCCTAAGTACAAAGTACGTAACATATTTTTGATTTGTTTATTTAAATTAATAAAATTCTCAACCTACGTAAGTACGATCATATATCTTCATACCAGAAGGCATTGAACTGGTTGAATGTAAGAAATATACGCCAAATTCACATACTGTCTATATTGTCTAATATCCTTAACTGTCCCGCCGCCCCCTCTTATCTCGCTGAGAATTTTCAGCGTCTTTCCAATAATGGATTAGCGCTACACTCAAACAGAGATTGTTTATTGGCCTTTCCAGTTCACCACTCCTCTTTCTTTACGTCGTCCTTTACTGTCCATGCAGTGAGACTCTGGAATCAGTTACAAACCAATATAAGACTCGCTCTGTCCTTGGCATGCTTTAAGAAGCGACCGAAAAACGTCTTAATTTTTAGTCAGTAAAATAACGTGTTTCATTCCTGATTTTTCTTTTCCTTTCCTCTCCACCATCCCTTACTTTTATTTTGATTGATGATATCTCACTTTATATGAAAAATAATGTTCGGGTGACTGTCCGTCTTTGTGGGGTTCGTGGGCATGTGCTCACGTATATGTTAATGGATTTCGTGGGGATGGATAGTCATTTGGATGATTTATGCGACCACGTAACTTGCTTCATTTACTTTTGTCTGGTTGGTTAGAAAAGATTGCCGCCTTGAAATAAGCCCGCCAGATTGTATTTGCAATAAAAGTGTTAAATAAATAAATAAAATATAAATATTTCAACACTGCATAATGTAAAAGGGGCAAACTTTCTTTAAAATGCATATTAAGTGTGCAAACATAAACAATTAAAATTTAATACAAATAAACAACTTGTGGTATCAATTATTATAAAGTTCCAATTAAAAAGTTTGTTTTTCTATAAGGGGTGAAGTTTATAAAAGAAGCTTTCATTAAATATTTTTACTCGATCCAGCAGTCTTCTCGTGAAAGTAAATATTTTTAATAAATGCAACACAAGTTATGCTTCTCTCAAAGGACGGATTTTCTGATATGTTTAACAATTTTTATATTATTTTTATATATGTTATATTTAATGTTTAGTATTATTATTAAAGTTTTGAATTTCCCACATCATATGATATGAGTCATTGACCTTTACATTTCGGCGTAAGCAAATTTCTTCCGATTCGGAAAATATGTACATAAAAGTTATTTTGTGAATAATGTTTTTGGGTTTCATCAGGAATCGAACTCGAATTCGTAGGGTTGGAAATGTAGTGTTCTACCAACTAGGCCATAGAAGACGTGGATATTCACCCTTACAGGCACAGGTAAACTTCACTTATTTTTACTCAGGCTGCACAAAAAATAAAATGTCAAGTTTTTCATTATTTTTTTTAATGTGTTTGAAAAATGATGTATAAAAATGCTAAATTAACATATTTCCACTTCCTCGGTAGGTCAAGGAACTCCTGGTAAGATGGTACAACTTATGTACCACTAGTCCATATTTCCACTGGTACTTCTAATGTACCACCAAATAATGCTGAAATACATCCAAGTAAAATTAATTTTTAACCTTAATATAAATTTACCACAATTACTGAAGTAAATTTTATTACAACATAACTATTTTTTATTAAAATTTAATACAAATATATAACGTTTTCTTTTATACGCACAAGTCGGCACAACAAGAACCACTAACTGTCAATAATATTAGAAGCTAAATGAATTTGAACAGGATCAGACCTGCGCCTGTGCGGATATGAATAATACGTATGACTCATTATACGAAGTGGTACATAATCTGAGCGTTCGTGCAGTAAAAGAGAGAGGTTTAATAAGTGGTACATTGCATGTACCATTGTGCAGTACTGCGTCAAAAAAAGGTGGTACATATCGTGGACCACCAAGCATGTAAGAGTCAACAGATTTTCGAATAACAGATTGACAAAATACCAATAAATATTTAATCGACTAAAACAAATCGAAACCAAAAGTAGTATGATAATAGATAATATATCAAATACTCTCCTCTTCTTCATCTTACTTAACAAATTAGCATTAAGTTCACATTCATCCCTTATCACTTCATTCTGTATTCTTTCATACATTGTTACCTCGTGTATTCTCCCCAGTGCACGTCTTTACCACATCCCGTTTCACTCTTAAACATCAACGTTGGTACTAAATACTGTTGTGAACTGTAATTTTAGCAAATTTCATTATTGTCCGGTTCGAGTATTTATGTGTTTACGAGATATGTCCTTAAGGGAGAGATGATGATGATTTGTTGATAAATAAAACTCGTTTAGTACGCAATGCAGAAAGAGAGAGATTTATTTGGTAGACGTAGGTATTTATATCATTTTTGAATGTGTGCGGGAATGCGCTCGCGATATGCCGCCGTCCCGTTTCTGCACTCGCAAAACGATTAATGTTGCGTGTAGGTATCATTCAAATACGGAACTGGCGAGACAGATGTGGTGCCTTCTCGCTCCAGCATGGAATGCGTTCCACTCCCGGCAATGAGTTGAATGACCGGCGCGTGGACTTTGCAATTGTTTGTTTTTGAATTGTCAAGATGTGCAAAGGTCATTTCATCGGTCATTGACCGAGTGTGCGACCGCCACATGTGTAAGGGTCCAATTAACATTATTCGTTATCGCTATACGTTCGTTCATTCTACATGCTTAAACTATCTCAAAGTGCTTTTATTCATAGCATTTAAGACATCCACCTTATACAGAGTGACCCAAAAAACACAGTTCTATTTTAATAGAAAATACCTTTTTTTATTTCTTAATAATTTACATTTATTCTTTTATAAACAGAAAAAAAATTCTTAAAAATAAATTTTATTTAGTTTTAAAAATTACATCTTTTCAATAACTGCCATTTTGGGCAACGAGGCTCACTTCCACCTAAACGGATTTGTTAATAAACAAAATATGCGATTTTGGGGGACAGAAAATCCATATATAATAATCCACCAACGTAGTCTGCACCCCGTAAAAGTAACGGTTTGGTGTGGTGTAAATGCGGAAAGAGTTCTTGGACCTTATTTCTTTGAAAAGGAGGCAGAAAACCTACTAACCGTCAATGGCGAAAAGTATCGAGAAATGCTAAAGAATTTCGCGTGTCCTGCAGTCGAGGACACACCAGAGGTATGGTGGCAGCAAGGTAATGCTACTGCTCATACAGCTCGCCCGATAATTGATAACTCTTAAGACAAATTCTTGGAAGAAGGATAATTTCGCAAAACTCTGAAATCAAGTGGCCGTTACGCTCACCTGACTTAACTGCTCCAGACTTTTTTCTATGAGGGTATTTGAAAGATAGAGTATACCGTAACAATCCTCGAACCATTCAGTAATTGAATGTCAACATCCGTGATGAAATTGAAGAAATAAGCCAAGAAACATTACGACAGGTGATGGTTCACGCCTTAGAAAGAGCGCGTCAGAGTGAAGAGCAAAACGGTAGTTATTTAAATGATGAAATTTTCAAAACTAAATAAAATTTATTTTCAAGAAATGTGTTGTCTGTTTATAGAAGAATAAATGTGAATTATTAAGAAATAAAAAAGTTATTTGTTTTTCAAATCGAGAAGTGACTTTTGGGTCATCGTGTATAAATGTCAAAACTTCTTGAAATATATACTGTATTTCGTTACTAATAAAATTTGAAGTAATTCAATTTTTTTCACAATTATGGTATATTAATTTTTTTTACCCTTTTGAAAAGAATGTGTCAGTTTTTGGATTTGGATACTTTACAAGTAATACATGAAATTAAAAAATTAAAAATAACAAAGGTCTTTTACAATTGCATTTGTCAATAGTCAAGGCCAATAAACTTCAGCGTCTCGACACTTGTTCCACGGCGCTACCATCGAACCTGAGATGGGAATCAATTTAGTGAAAAACAAAAAAGGGAGTCGTGTTGGATAAAATGCTCAAAGTAAGCCCACCCTCGAGACCAAACTTGACAGTTGGCAGCCACGCTATCGGCTATACATGGTGAATCTTTAAGTCAGACGAAACCAACTTTAGATCACAAAAAATATAATAATTTTAAGAAAAAGCATTTTTTATCTAGTTTAAAATGTTCATTGGAGTTGTCGTGATGAGTTAGTTCAAATGATGACCGACGTTTTGAATATAGTACGCAAGCAAGTAGCACCCATTTAGCCACCCGCACTCACGACCGCAACGTAAACACGTCTTTGACATGCTCAGGTGGTTTTATTACCGCAATGTTAACATGTCTGTTAGCAGCGCAGGGCCCAGCGATCTCATTACGCTCATCCACTACACGGCAATTTCAAATTTACCTGCTTGCACTGGCTGGAAAATGACAAATCCTATTATTATTTGTTCTTTGAATGTCTTTAAAATTTTATGTTACGTATACTTTTGCCCTTTTTTCGAAATATGTTTCTTAGTTAATACTTCTCTTCAATCTTGTAATTATTTTTCATAAACGTGTTCACCAATTTCTAATTTTCTCGGTGGAGTGTAAGACAATTTTCAATAACGTTTACCAAAATATCATAGTTCCTTTCGACATACATTTTTAACAGTTGTTCATTTCTGTCACTTTGTCACTGATCAAAATTATCTTTGTGAAAGGTTTTACTTTATTTAAAAAGGATTTGCCAAAGTAACATATGCAATAGTCTTTCAGAATATATTTCATAGTCTGTTGAGTGTTTATACAAAAATCGATGTCAATTCGACAACAGCTTGAATCGGTCATATTAAATCTGCCGATCGCTTTAAAACTTTTTTCCAGACTATCACAACTTGGAGTTGGATCTAACAAAACTATGTGGCTACTAAAAATAATAAATGGACAATTTATCTAGCGCAGTTTAGAGAGCACACTCTCATTAAGGGCGCTGTATCTCGGGTATCGAACCCACTATTATTGACAGACAAAAATATAACAAAAGAGTAAAACAATTTCAGTGTAAGGATTGGAAGGTGGTGGAAGCGGTCATTCGATAAGGAACTTTCCCACATATACTCGTATATGTATGTGTTTAAAAAAACTTTAATGCAATATCTTGCACACTAAAACTAAAACACACAAAAGGGTGCTAAATAATTGTATAAATACAAGTTTTTTATTGATAGCAACATAGTATGTACATAATATATTTAAATACATTCCAAAAATAGCTGAAAATACATTTAAGAGAGAAGCTATCAAAAGGTCTGGGCTCATCTCATATGGTAACATCCCCCGGCCAAGATACACCTCACCAATATAGAGCAAGCCCAGCCGCAAATACACCAGATTTTACCTACACCCTTACACATGTAGAATAAGAAGAAAAAAACAGAAAATAAATAGATTACAGAAAAAAAATCCATAAATACCACATCAGATTAACTGAAACCAATAAATATGGGTTCCTTAACAGCAACATAATGTGTACATATATAAATTCATTCCGAAATCGTACATATATCTCAAAATAAACTGCAGAAAATACATAGAGAGAAGACATTAAAAGTTCCGGGCTTCTATCTACAAGATGGCTGACAATCCCGATTTCCTTTATACGAGTATGTGTGTTGTACTAAAGTATTGTTGCAAATAATCATCTTAGTAGATTAAAGGCCTACCATATATTGACTCTATTTATTTTCGTTACATTCTGTTTGATTCCCCCGTAACTCTTCTAGCATCAGAAAAAAATACATTTCATCGCCAGTCACAATTCGATGGAGAAATGATTTTCTTTCGTACCTGGCGAGCAGCATTTCGCAAGGGGTTTTTCGGTTTTCCTGCTGTCTTTCATTCAGTTCATGTGGAACCCATTTTATCACCTTCTGGATCTTTCCCATGGCTTTCAAACGTATGGAGACGGCTTCTCGTGTTACATTTAATTGATCCGCGAGTTGTTGTTACGTTTGAGCGTCATCCTCATCCAACAATGCTTGCAATTCGGAACCCATTGTCCCACCTTCTGGATCTTTCCCATGACTTTCAAACGTGTAGAGACGGCTTCTCGTGTCACATTTAATTGATCCGCGAGTTGTTGTTGCGTTTGAGCGTCATCCTCATCCAAAAATGCTTGCAATTCGACATCTTCAAACATTCTCGGTAGATTTCACGTTCTTCGTTTCTCACGTCAAAATCGCCACTTTTGAATTTTTTAAACCACTCAAAGCACTGTGATTTACTAAGATCATGTTCACTGTAAGCTTCGACAAGCATTCGATGCGATTCTGCAGCAGCTTTCTTCAAATGGTAACATAAAATCAAATCGTAGTTTTCAGGCACAAAAACAGACATGTTCAACACTATGAAAACCTTTATTAGTAGCAGAATTCTTTGATTGGCTGTAACATAATGAACAATGTTCAATAATAATTAACAATAAATAAAAAAAATAACCAATCCCAAAAACTTTTTTCATTTGCAATGGTAGTAATGTATAATTGATCATTATGATCGAAAAGTGAGAGGTTGGAAACCCCTGCCAGCAATAACCCGTACGCCTTAAGTTGCTGCTTGGGATTTGCGACGAAACCTGTCTCTGAACTTGGCTGACCCTTCGATGTATATATGGAGTTATTATCTCCCTTTTATCCTTGCTTTTATCGCGTCTTAAATATATTTTATTTCCTACTTCGGCAAACTCCTTTATTGTACATAAATGGACAAAGCCGAGTCTAACATTTGTAATAATCGAAACCGACAGGGCTTTATTGGAAGGTTCAAAATAATCTGTACTGTTCGAAGTGACCATTTTATTTTATATTGTTATATTTGTAAGATTTATCATTTTGTAACAATTAGAAAGGAACCGTTATATATAACGTTGTATAAAAAAATATATGCTTCATTTATTTGTAATGGTATCGCGCGGCCATGCACCTCAACTGAGCATCTGTGAAAGTTCAACGGTTTAACCTTTCCCTTCCTGTGTTAAAAAAATCAGCGCGTTCCGGTGCTGTGTATTCAATACACATGTAAAAATGAGCGATTTCAAATCGGTAAAATAAGAATATTTATAGCCAATCGCTTAAATTAATAAAATTTGAAGTCAAAAGTGATGATAATTGAAATTTGATTGCTGAAAACATGAAAAAAACATCGGCCGACGTTCACAAAACGGGCGAAGATACCATCTCAAATGAATGCCCTCGATCTACTGAAGCGAGCGAACTGAGATTCTATTTCTTGCGTTCTCATATACCAAAGTAGAGTGAGAGTGAGACGTGAAAAGCGCCGCTTCCTCACCCATAGTGCTTTTTTGAATGAATATACCTACGTTACACACTGGAACACGTCTGATTGTATTGGTGACTTTATTCCCGATTTTCACAAAATATCTCTGATGTGGCCGATAATTGCTAATTATTATTAATATTATTTTTTCATTCAATGCGTAAATGTATTACGGAGAAATACCTAAAATCTGAACCCAGTATTTATTATATTTATAGAGATATTAAAGTATTTAGAAGCAATATGTATTGGTTACACATCACAGGGAAGGAAGGGTTAAACTCCACGCTATGCTACATAAGTATGATAAAAATGTTTGTTTATTTTCACTTTTTAATAACCTAAAGGTACAGCATTTAAGTTGGTATTTTTAGCCATAAGGTTTAACTAAATGGCAAGGAAAGTCGTTGAACCAAAATGTCCTCCGTGATCTCAACGAATCGTGTAATGCATCCTTAGGAAAGCGTGCTGTTGCATCCGATAGTAATGTGATGGGGTGGTAGCTTGGAAAAAGGATTCTCGTGTACTATATAATACTATACTTCCGAACCCCATCTCACTCGAAGGGTTCATAAAAAAGATAAAGGGTTAACTGTTGAAATTTGAAAGAAATACATTACCTTTTTTTTGGATACACGATGCGCGTTTCAGGAATCAGTTGGCTTTACTTATTCGAAGAAAAATCTTTAATAAATTATATATGTATAACATATTATACATAAATAAATATCATCGTGTCGTTTCACTGCTGGGGTAGGCAAAGCTGAGGGAGTGTTACGCTTTCCTTTCATGAAATACATATTTAATAATAATAATAAATATAGGTTTATTGATAGCAACTAAGTATGTGCATATATAAATATATTCCAAAATGGCACACATGTCTCAAGATAAATAGAAGATAATACATTTAAGAGAGAAGCTTTCAAAATGTCTGGGCTCATCTTCCAACATCCTGTCGGTTGTGATACATCTCATCAGTATCGGGCGAGTCCGGCTGCGAGGACAACAGATCGTTCTTATCCCACTCTCTTACTTATTTATTATTTATTTATTTAACACTCATTGCCAACACAATTTGGCGGGCTTATTGCCAGGCGGCTATCTCTTGCGGCCACAGCCATGAAGCCAGTAACGTGGTCGCATAAATCATTTAAATTACTATCCATCCCCACGAAATCCCTAAACACATACGTTAGCATATGGCCACAAACCGCATAAAGACGGACAATCACCCGAACATTCTTTTTCATATAAAGTGAGATATTATCAATCAAAAGGAAAGGAAGGAATGGTGGAGAGGAAAGGAAAAGAAAAATCATGAATGAAACACTTTATTTTACTGACTAGAAATTGAGAGTTTTTTCAGTCGCTTTTTAAAGTATGCCAAGCCAAGGACGGAGCGAGTCTTATATTGGTTTGTCATCATCATTGCCGGGCCTCGCAGTCGAGGATTCCCTCGCCACTCCAACGTCAGTCCTGAACCGTTCTCCCACGTCGATCGTGTGATCTTCTGTGAGAGAACAGCCCGATCCTGGATACGCACTCCGTCCCGCAAATGCCACAGACATATGGACCCTGCTGAGCCGCCTGGCCATGTTGACGCATGTTCGCAGCGCGCAGACTGTTTCTCATACGTCTAGCCGCTAAGACGCCATTGGTTTGTAACTGATTCCAGAGTCTCACTGCATGGACAATAAAGGACGACATGAAAAAAGACGTCCCTTATACACGTACATTAAAAAAACTGTTAGCGATAAAGAGAAAAGCTGACAGGAGTCCAATTTTTTTTTATTAATAATCATAGATAGAAAATTACGTTCACGCATACAAGCCACAATATGAATAATGAAAATAAACAAGCAGTAATATAAAATAAATGAGAATAGAATGGATACACACGCACACACAATCTTCAATTTACCGCCAGCGAAAAGATAATATATAAAAGAAATTAAAGCACATTAAAGTCCAAATAAAAATAATATCACTAACTATTAGGAAGCTAAAAATTCTGAGTATTTCTCACGGTGTAACTATTCACCCGCTCTTTCAAGGTCAGGGGTAAATCATTCCAATATTTGCTGGCTGAGTATGAAAAGGATCCCTCGAATAATGTTAGACGGGATATTTGAAATAGTTTTTGCCTCTTCTACAAGCATACACCTAATAAATTTTTACGAAATCTTCTAAGTGAACGCAATTTATATTCGAACAATATTTATTTGACTTCCATCAATCATTTTCCGAATCCACGTTTCCCTCCCATACATCAAAGTTAACACCGAATTTTTGTGTTGGACTATCATCTTAGTATATGACTGTTTAGTTCGAGAGTATGAAAGGTGTGATAATATATTGTTTATAGTTAAGGCATTAACGTTGTGGAGGTTTAAAGACATTGTAATTTATTTTTAACAAACACTGTTTATTCCACTTTTTTATGACGGTATAACCCTACCGGTTTCAAGGCTTTCACCTCATCTTCAGGGGAGCGTAATAAAAAAGTGGAATAAACAGTGTTTGTTAAAAATAAATTACAATGTGATAATATGTATGTGATGAATTAAAATATGTATGTGTTGAATTTATTATATCATATACCTTCATACCAGAAGGCACTGAACTGGTTGAATGTTAGAAATATCCGCCAAATCCACATACTGTATCTATGGTATAATGTTCTTAACTGTCCCGCCACCCCCTCTCACCTCGCCGAAAATTTTCAGCGTATTTCCAATAATGGATTAGCGCTACGCTCAAACAGAGATTGTCTATTGGCCTTTCCAGCTCACCATTCCTTTTTTTTAAGTCGTCCTTTACTTAAAATCATGCAGTGAGACTATGGAATCAGTTACAAACCAATATAAGACTCGCTCCGTCCTTGGCATGCTTTAAGAAGCGACTGAAAAAACTCTTAATTTCTAGTCAGTAAAATAACGTGTTTAATTCCTGAATTTTCTGTTCCTTTCCTCTCCACCATCCCTTCCTTTCCTTTTGATTGATGATATCTCACTTTATATGAAAAATAATGTTCGGGTGATTATCCGTCTTTGTGGGGTTCGTAGGTATATGCTCACCTATGTGTTTACGGATTTCGTGGGGATGGATAGTCATTTGAATGATTTATGGGACCACGTAACTGGCTTCATTTACTTTTGTCTGGTTGGTTGGAAGAGATTTCCGCCTATTTGCAATAAAAGTGTTAAATAAATAAATAAATAATGTCATAAATAAATTTTATGTTCAGTACTGTTCGTTATTTAATAAAAAAACTAACATTTATTAGCAGTCTAACCTAAATTTACAAGACCGCACTTCGAGTGGGATATATAGCGAAAAAACTGTTTTTAAAGTTTTATTTATCCTTTGTAAAAAGTTGATCTTTTTTTTGCAATGGATGGCAATCCATTGAAAACATCTGTGAGGGGACAAGATTAATGCAGACGCAAAATACGAATATTTTCCACCCTTTTTATGTTCTCTCAATATGTTTTCCTTGTCATTATTTTTTATGACATCCCTTTAAATGTGAATGTAGAATAAGGACAGACCTTTGACAAGGAAATGCCAAAAATTTCGAGGATGGAATTTTTTTTATAATGCCTTCGTTCGACACTTTTTCTCATGCATGTGTTTTAGTTATGTAAGGAAAAGACAGATTAAAAATATTTATTAATTCTTTTATGTATATGGTTATACTTGGTATATCTGACAAGCTCATTGCTCTACAGTAATTTTATCAAACCAATTAGCTTACTTGAATAAGTTAAATTGTTCGATTCATGGTAGATTTTACAAAAAAAACATACGTATAAAATTCTTTCCTGAATCTTCGAAAATACTATAGTTTCTTTTTGTGGTGCCATGTTTTAAGTAAAAGGAAAAATAAGTAAATGAAAAACTAATTTTATATTTTTGTGTTCACCACCGGTTTATTTTAGGTTTACAACCGGTTTTTAAGACCACCATCTTCATCGTCAGGTGAAGATAAACTAAATTGTTAAAAATATATTTATGTACAAGTGTAAATAATATAATATAAGAGGTATGAGGTAGGGGAAGAGAAGTGGGAAGAGATGTGATACAATGGTAAATAGGGCGGGGAAAAATGAAAATGAATCTTTAAGGCAGGTCAAGTCTGAATATCCAGAGGGGGGGGGATTTTAAATCAGAAACATATTAAGCAGAGGGCCATTATGAAAATTTGTTTGGTTGTTGATGATATTAAAATTAAGTTGTAAACCTAAAATAAACCTGTGGTGAAGATAAAAATATAAAATAAGTTTTTTATTTAAGTATAAAATTCAATAATGGAATATTTATTTAAGGCTTCATTATAAAACAATCTGGCAGGCTTACTTTTTAGCAATATTTCAACTAACAAGATAAAAGGAAATAAAGAATGATCGGTGGCCGTACCATTACGAAAAAATACATAATAAACTTTTAAAAAGAAAAATCATCGATCAAAGAAAATGAAGGGACGGTGCAGAAGAAAGTTAAATAGGGAATAAAACACGTAACAGTATTGACTTAATTTTAAGAGTTTTTTTCAGTCGCTTTTTAAAACATGCCAGTGATTCTTAAACAATAATGGAAGGACTAGAAAAGGATAAGGAAGGATAAAGATGATGAGAGGATCTTCAGAGTAATGCAGTGTTTTTTAATTCTTTCTTGAACATGAACATAAAGAAATTCATGTATCGCACTGAACTAGGATCAAACAGTGCTATAGTATGTGTTGCTAGTTCAAACAATAAATAAATATATATAAGTTTATTGATAGCAACATAGTATGTACATAAAACATTTAAATATACTTCAAGAACACGTAAATTGCAGAGAATACATTAAAGACAGAATCTATCAAGCCCAAGGCGAGCCCAGCCACGGGGACACCAGATGTTTTTCAGCCCACACCCTTGCACATGTAGAATAAGAAGAAGAGAAAAAAACACAGAAAATAAATAGATATAAAAAAATAAACAAATCTACAAATACCGTCTCAGATCAATTCAAACAAACAAATAAAGGTTATTACTGATTCAATGAATACAGAAGACGGAGACAAGCTGTCAATACAGAAGTTGGTACATGTTCGCGCTGTAATGCACTGAACTTCGGTGTGGAAGGTCACCAGTTCGAACCCCGTGCTGTGCTATTCCCCTCGAATGACACAGACATCTTTACACCTAGTATTTGGATATTTACTTTCGTCATGTTAGACTTCGTTTATACATGTTCTTTAAAAAAAAAAAGAAAAAAAAAACATGTCGATATGTTTCTATTGACTCATCATACGGTGTGTCATCAGATCCAGTACATTGGTATGGCTGTTGTGCTCACTCATTTAAAAAAGAGAAAAAAAGAAGGGATCAAAACTCGAACCACGCAGCTTTGCTTTTCAACTGAATTTACGTTGGAATCGATAGGAGATCCTCTACGAGTATTACGAGACCCAGCAACGACGATAACGACACTCATTTTCGATCAGTTATTTAGAAACGGGTTGTTCCTTAACGAAGAGATGATGATGATCGTTTGGTTTAATAAAACTCGTTGAAATCGGAATATGCAAAGAGGTATTTTATTGATTAACGTCGGTATTTATAATGTGCGTGAGACGGAGCAAGAGATATGTTGCTGTCTCGTCTCCGCCTCACAATATATTTATTGTTATCACGTAGGGTATTTATTGTTTTGATTGACAGTGCGGAAGATATGTCGCAGTCTCGTTTCTCCGCTAATAGTGACTTCAATGACCGACCGGGCGACCCTTGCCCAGTGCTTGTTTAGCATTGTAAGGAATGCGAGTTCAGTGACCGGGCAAGCCAAAGGTCGCCTCGATGGGTTCAGTGACCGCACGGATAGTCGCTACAGTGCTCCCTCCCTAGCGTAGCGTATGGTCTCCTGTAGTGTGAGTGTGTTGAGGGCATCGTAGGTCTTGTAGTGATGCGTGCGTCTCTACGCGAAACGTACAGGTCCCTTCACTTTTCTACCCGCACTTGTAGTATAGTAGGGTGTAGGGGCTGGTTGATGAATCTTCTCTGTAGTTTCGCTACGGTTATAAACATTTTCTTGGTCATCCTACACTAATTTATCTCTCTCCCATCTCCATTCTTTCCTTATTGCAATATATCTAACAATATTTTCCTTCCCATCCTTCTCAACTATCGCATCTCAACGGTTATATGAATTTCATTTTATTTTCTTATTACGCTAACTTAATATTTTTTAGTAAGACTTTTTAATTATGTTCATATCATTTTAAAAATATGTCTTCGTACACAACATTTATTGTGATCGCTGAATTAGATCCAATTTTTAAGTTGCCCTGATAAAGGACATTTGAACTTTTCATTTTGTCAATGGAAGACTGTAACACTCTTTGATAATACCACATAAAATTGACCAAAGCTGAATACTGGCTCTAGTAAGATTAATGGTCCCACCTTTTCTAGTATTTGCCCCTGTTACTTGTTAAAAGTAACAGCAAACGCTAGTTTAATTAGAAATTGTCTTTGTCGGGGAATAAAATGGTAATTTGGGTAACCGATGCAAAATTAATATTTGAGAGAAACACTATTTTCTACACTTCTCGTCAGATCTTTAGCAGTAGATAAATTTAGCTTTTGATAACTAGTCGAGATCCGTTACAAAGGCCAGGTTTGGGATTTAAATTTATTAACGATGCTTCATATATTAATTTAAGCTTGTAAAGTGGCATCCCTGAAGATGTAAGTTTATTAATTTAGGAATTCGATTCGATTATATACTTCTTGGATATCATCCAAGGCAAATTAGAGGGTCGAAGAGGTGTTGGCAGGAGGAAAATCTCCTGGTTCCGCAATATACGTGATTGGACTGGTATAAGGAGCGTCGAGGATCTTTTTCGGGCTGCCGGGGACAAATATGTCTACTCTCAAGTGATATTCAACGTTGGCGGGACTTGACATAACACTGAGAAGAAGAAGAATATACTTTTTCTTATCCTCAAAGTCTGTATCGTCAATTGAATCAGAACTCAAATAAGTGACGGCTAAAAATCTTACTTAACTCGGTTAAAAATCTTACTTAACTCGGATTAAATATCTTACTTAACTCGGATTAAAAAACATAGTTTAATGTAGATAGCTCGATGCGAAACAATAGTCTATTCCTCTTGATTGATTTTCAGTCATGGATCTTGTAGATGGAAGACGTTTGTGCATGTATTTATTTATTTATTTTATTTTTATTTATTTTATTTATTAAACATGACAAGAAATATACATAATTTGCGAAAAAACAACAGTTAATTTAATTCGGACACACAGTTTTAATGGATCTGGGTTTGTTGCCTTTCATTTGTCGTGTCCCAAGTAAACTAGGCTTTTGCTTGTATCTCACTGAGGATGGTTTATAGTGTGCAAGCTGTTGCACTTCAGCAAGCACACATTCTTGACATCTCAAAACCCAAAGTTCCGTGGCAAGAAGATTATAACTTCTATGACGATCGACATGTCTAATCTGCTCCAGACTTTCATTAACCTAAGTAGGTAGTTTAGAACATAAATCATAAAATTGGAAAGTAATGCTTTTAAGGTAGGTCATCAATTGATAATCTATAAATCAAATATAAATGAGCCAAGACAACAATACATCTACCACCAAAAAAATAATAAAAGTTTACTGACAGAAAATATATGACTAGCATAATAACTGATCGCTCTAATCTCATGTAAATGCATATCGAATCTATATTACAAAACTTTGATGCAAATGTATTTGTGGTGCAGTGAATTAGACGTCTGTCTCTGGGCCCGGCAGTTGCGAGTTCGATTTCCGTTTTTAACCATTTTTTTTAAATATTTTCAGTCTGGTTATCACTTAAGGCCTCTTTATCACAAGTCAATAGATCCACCAGGTTGAACTTTTAATATGCGGGGGGTTGGGCTGGAAGCTTTCCGTTGACCTTGCGGTCGGGCTCGCCCAACATTGGTGGGGTGTATCTCGGCCGGGGGAATGTTTGTGGGAGGAGCTCGGACCTTTTAATGTCTTCTCTCTTGAATGTATTTTTTTTGTCATCTATTTATTTTATGTGTTTTTTTTCTCTTCTTATTCTACATGTTCAAGGGTGTGGGCTGAAAAACATCTGGTGTCCCCGTGGCTGGGCTCGCCCTATATAAGTGGGGTGTATCTTGGCCGGGGGTATGTTATTAGATGAGCTCAGACCTTTTGATAGTTTCTGTTTTTTAATGTATTCTCTTTTTAATGTGTTCTTGAAATATATCTAAATGTATTATGTACATATTATGTTGCCATCAATAAACCTGTATTTATTTATTTATTTAATAAATAATGCAAAACTATTATTTGATTTTAATAAAAACCAAATCCAGAATACCCAGATTGAAAGACAGACGTCTTAATTTTGAGTGTCCTGAATGAGAGCTTGCGTTTTATACGGCAATTCATAAATTGTTGTCCCTATACTAAACTGTAATGAAATCCTTTTGATAAAAATGCTAAACAAAAATGTATATTTAATGTGACATACTGCGGTCGCCTTGGCTATCAATGATAATGACTTCATGAAAAAAAATATTTCAGTCGTTTGAAAAATACCCCCTGAATAATACTCTGAAAACTGTTTCCATGAAAATAACCGACTTAATGAAAATAAAAAGCTGAAAAATTACTTCAAAGGTCATAAGAAAGACTTTATGTACGATAAGTTCTTGGGACAATATTGATTCATTGTAAATAAAGAAAGTTGCGCTTAATTTAATTTGATTAGAAAAATGTTTTTAATTTTGGTAGAAAGGAACTAAATATGTAAAGGGTGTAAAGTATCAAATTGAGCGGTTTTTTAAATTCTTGAATAAAACACACAATCTGGTTAGATTTTGAAAGTCATTGAAGTTTAATGTACTCGTATGCCTTTAAACAAAAAAAAACAATATCCGCCAAATGACTACCTCTTGCAGCTCCACAGATGTTCACACTTTTGTCAAAATTTTCGATGACAATAATTTCGACCTTCAGTTCAGGAATTGATTGAGGGTCATTTTTATAGACCTGGTGTTTCACGTAACCCCAGAGAAAATTGTCCAACGGTGTCAAATCACATGACCTTGGTGGCCAATTAACATCACCGTATCCGGAGATTACAATACATAAAATAATTCAACAATTTGAACGCGTTGTTGTATTGTGTACGACTTCATTTTTATAAATGTTATATATAACACTTCTTAAATGTCCCAAGCCTGTTCTCGTGGTTTAACAGTAAAGAACACGCAAAAGCTCCAGACCGCACAAAGGGGCATGGAGAGATGCATGTTAGGATATACTAAAAGAGACCGTAAACGAAACACCTGCATTCGCAACATAACAAAGGTAGAAGACGTTATAAAGATGTGCAAAAGAATGAAGTGGCAATGGGCCGGACACGTAGCCAGAATGTCAGACTCCCGATGGACATCCGAAATAATCCAATGGTACCCAAGAGGCATAAAGAGGCCTAGAAGAAGACCGAAGGTACGCTGGATAGATGAAATCAGGAAGCATGGCAGCATCACGTGGCATCGGCGAGCAAAGGACCGAACTGTTTGGAGTCAACTTGGGGAGACCTTCATCCAGCAGTGGATCGACCCTGGTTGACAATGATGATGATGATGATGAAATGTCCCAAGACCCAGGCAAGTTCACGACGTCATTTGTGTTTTATCCAAGAATTAAAAAAATCCGCTAAATTTGACATACCCTTAACTGTAAAAATTGTGATATTTTCAATAATATGTTAAATATATATTTCTAATCATCGACAGATGACTACACGACAGTGTAGCTTATGACTAAGCATCGTGACTCCCATAATAGTCGTTGACTACTCCACTTCAATCATCCCTTCACTATGTAGTTCGAAGAGCAATGATTAAGGGTTGTTCTGTTCCTCCTTCACTGGGGTAGCCTGACGCATTGAGGCTTTACCTTTTGTGCGTTTTTTTCTACGCTTTCATTATAAATATATATGTCTATAAATATATGAATGGTTGAAGTAAAAGAGGCACTAAGTACAAAAAAAAACAAAAATACCAAGTATGCAGTTTCGTTATATATGTCATATAGAATGAAACTGCATACTTAGTTTTTTTTGTTTTTTTTTTTGGTACTTAGTGCCTATTTTACTTCAACCATTCATATACTCTTCTCGAAAATTATCCAAACCTGCTAAGATGATATTTTTCAACAATATTTAAGTATCAATTTTTATGTATGGGAGTAAAATGTCGACATGGAAATATACGGAAAATATCCGAATGAATGGTGTAGAAATGCATGTATTTAAAATACATAATATGACGTTGTTTCAAAAAAAAAAGAATTAAAAGAGTGATGATGAATGTGAACTTAAGATTGATGTGTTGAGTAAGATCGAGAAGAACACTTTGAGATGGTTTGGATACGTAAAACGAATGAATTAATAAATACTAATAAAACATGTACGAAATGTAAATGTGAGTGGAAGGCATGGTAACAAAAGATCAACAAAAATATGGTTGGATCAAGTGAACAATATAAGAAAAATAAAAAACATCGTAGGCACAGTATGAGAAGGCGTGTGGATGTAGAAGTGGCTAAATATGTATGTCGAGATAGAAACTTGCGCTCTGTCTTTTCTGCTTAACCCAGAAGGGATACGGCGCGATGGTACATATGTAAATAAAAAATGGAAGAAAAGCGAAACACACTATCAAAAATCTACATAATTATTCAAAAACAAAAAACTTGACAACAATACTACTATATATAGAGTTGAATAAATAGTTCTTTATTTTTTTCTTACTGAAGATTTATCTTCTTCGAGTATTATTCAAGTTTGTTTCATGTTACTATTTAATCCATTTACAGTTCCAGAAACTAAATTTACCTTAACAAATTTAAGCCATGAATGATGTACAAACTAACCAAATTGATAAATACCAAATTGATGAATGATGTACAAACAAGCATTTTTAACTTAAAGACTTGTTGCAACCCGTGAAATATTCACGGAAGTAAAACAAATTCTACATTTTTGAAATACCGAATGGAGCAAGATCAACTTAAAGTTTTTTGGGTTCATTAATGTTTAAAGTTTAAAATAAAAAAGGTACATCTTGATTGATGAATTTAATTCTCAAAAATCTCTTTATACACGATGTTTTGTGTATAAACATTACTGTTGTTCAATTTAAATCGTTGATAAAGTTTTCCTTCAAGACTTGTTTCAGATATATTGACTTGAATGTTTTCGCGTTTCCGACATCGTGAAAAAGCCACATATAATTGTCTGCATTCAAAAAAAGAGCATAAGATAAATAAACACAAGTAATTATAAGGTTCAATGTAACAGGAAATAAATGAATTATTTAATGAATTACAATTCAAAATAAATTTGCATCGTCCGCTTTTACACCGGTTCGTTCCGTATAATTTCAATCTGTTTCGAAGTAGTAAACACAAGTAATTATAAGGTTCAATGTAACAGGAAATAAATGAATTATTTAATGAATTACAATTCAAAATAAATTTGCATCGTCCGCTTTTACACCGGTTCGTTCAGTATAATTTCAATCTGTTTCGAAGTATTCCTCTCTCGCTCTCTTGTATTCAAAATTCAATTCTCGTATTCTTTTTTGGCGACAACCGTGCGGGTTTTGGCCTATTTATATTATGATACTTTCGTTTGATTTTCTCTGGTTTAAAAAAATTGCAAAAACATAAAGGCATTCAAAATTTATACCGGCAAAGATTGAAGGAGAAATTTTCCAATAAATTATTTCCAAATATTATCAAGAGGAATATTTTTTTGGGACTTAATCACAGATTTTTTTTGGCCAAATAATAGAAAGCTTAATTTACATTCCTAAGGAAAACGACCTTCTTATAAATAATAAAATAAACGAGTATTTCAAACTCTCGTTTAAAGCAAAAATATTCCAAATTTGTTGGGTTATTAAAAAAATTTCTTTGAATTAATTTGATTTCATGTAAATTATTGTGTATTTAAACTTAATATTTTTTCACTAAAGTCCCAATTTTTTTTAATATTAATCAAGATTCATTAACCAGGAATATATTATATATACACGAGTATATTAGAAAAATGTAGAAAAAAATACAAAAAGGTCTTTTATTAGTTCATAAATATTTTGATTTATGGATAAATTATTCTGAGAAATTTATATTAGATGTTTTTTTTTTTTTTTTTTGAGACTAAGTGATCGGCGGCCGTGGTCCTACAGTTTGCATTCACGATAAGCAAGAGGGTGGTCAAACCCTGGTTCTGGATAGATTTTACTCTTAGAACGTTTTACATCCGAATCTACGTGCACTTGCTGAATCGCAACAGATTTTACATAATAAAATAATAAACACACGCATATTTTATTGACAAAATCGCTGAAAAGAATTTTATATTACAAGGGATGTTTTTTCATTAACAGAGTGAATCTCAGCATATCATAAATTCTAGAAAACACATCACGTCGTATTGTGTTAGCATATAATTCTAGTCTTTCTCTTCTCCTTTTGGGTCAGCTTTATATCCTCGTCAATGTAGATCTCTGGCCAGTGAGTTTGCTGGTGAACAACGAAAAATGAAAGAAGGAAAACTTGACAGTACATTTTCGCTTTTCAACAGAATTGACGTTGGAACGATAAGAGGGGCATGGTCGTGCGGTAATGCACTGAACTTTAGTGCGGAAGGTCGTCAGTTCAAACTTCGCGCTGAGCTTCTCCCCTCGAATGACATAGGCATTTTTCCGCCTAGTATTCAAGGGGGTATAAGGATACCTTTGACTTCGGTCATATTTATTCTTTCCAAAATAAAAAAAAAATGACGAGGGAATCGTTAACTACGAGACCCAGCTACAAAACAACGTCGTAAATTTCTACACATACGAGTATTATGTAAATCTGTACAATTAATTATACAGCTAAATTTATGATGTATAATTTTTTTATCTATTGGGTGTTTACATGAGTTGTGTCCGTTTTTTTCTAATTTAAAAATGAGCACCAAAAGTAAAACAAAATGGTAAATGTTATATGTCATCTCTTTCAAACATTTTTCATCACCAGTAATGATGTGGTAAAGAAAATTTTGCTTTTGGCTATGCGTAGCTCAATGACGCGCGAGCAATCCAGCAGAAATTGTCGAACGTTAATTTTTGTTGTTTTCACTCAAAACATGTGGAACCCAAGCGCTGAACTTCTGGACTTTTCCCATTGATTTAAGATGGCGGTATACAATCATGTGACTACAAGTCATTTCCTCAGCCAATTTCACCGCACACTTCGCAAATATCGCGAGCAGCTTTGACAGCTTTATTCCCTCGATTGAACGCGAACAGAAAGAGGTGTCGAAAATGCTCACTTTCGTCTACTTGACATTCCATTTTGAAGGCTTGTAATCAAATAAAATAATATATGTAACGTAAAAACAAACACAATATTTTGTAAAGCAGAAAATTTTCTTTAGATTGACGTATAACCTTTACCATTTTGTTTTACTTTTGGGGCTGATTTTTAAATTTGGAAAAAAAACTGACACAACTTATGTTAAGACTTAATATTTATGCATGATAAGAAATATATAAACACATTATTTATAAAAAACCAACAGGAAATCTAATGTGGATACACAATTGATATGGATCTGGGTTTATAGCCTTTTCATTTACAACAAGGCATTTGTCTGTATCTTACTGATGACATATAACATAAAAAAATAAGTTAACATTCTTTTTCCGATTGTGGGTTATACAATACCCCGTTTTAAACTCTTATCAACTTGATAAATAGAGAGCCTCAATTACAAATGTATAATATAACGCGAATCAAACCCCTCATTCTTTGTCATTCTAGACAGTCCATTCTACAATGTATCGCACATAATCACCAAAAAAACACCACATTCAAGAGTTTATACAAACTTTTCTTACAAGTCATTTCTCTTGCAAGCTCATTGTGCAAATAATTTTCGTATTAAGACCTTATTAGAGATAATTATAAAAATAATAAGATCTTGTATTATTTTTTTAATTTGACCATATCTTGAATCTGTTTGCTTGCGATAATTATTCTTAAGAAGAAGAGCATCAACTGTCTCTTTACCTTTTCTTGCCTCTTTACCTTAAATGAAAGATACAACGCACTCTATAATATAAATAATAAAACTTTAATAGCCAGCAAGGAGTAGTCAACACATTTAGGACAGAATACAAAAAAAACAAAATTTACAACAAAAACCATTCGAATGTATCAAATCGTACAAAATCACATAATACGGGAAATCTATATGTGCACAGCCCGTATTGTGCATTTTTAAAAAATCACAAACGACAAATCATTGAAAAACCATTTGAAAACAAAATTTAAAAAATACGGAATCAGACAGGTGGAACGTCATATATCTCCTTCAGTATAGGGGAAGATCGAAATTCGATCGGTGTATACCAATACTGATCAACAGCGCAAATCATTGTCAAGTACATCAAACAAAAGTTGATTTACAAAGTGATGGATAGTTTTCTGATATTTTTTGTTTATTGAGTCTGACATTTTTTTGTTTATTTTTTGTTTATTGAGTTTTCTGAAATTTTTTTTTTTATTGAGTCTGATCGGTGTTACCGATACCGATCAACAGCGCAAATCATTAAATCATTGTCAGGTACATCAAACAAAAGTTTATTAACAAGATGATAGATAGTTTTCTGACATTTTTTGTTTATTGAGCCTGACATTTTTTGTTTATTGAGTTTTCTGACATTTTTTGTTTATTGAGTCTCATTTTTTACTTATTGAGTCTGATCGGTGTATACCGATACCGATCAACAGCGCAAATCATTGTCAGGTGCATCAAACAAAAGTTGATTAACAAAGTGATGGATAGTTTTCTGACATTTTTTGTTTATTGAGTCTGAAATTTTTTGTTTATTGAGTTTTCTGACATTTTTTGTTTATTGAATCTCATTTTTTGTTTATTGAGTCTGATCGGTGTATACCGATACCGATCAACATCGCAAATTATTGTCAGGTACATCAAACAAAAGTTGATTAACAAAGTGATGGATAGTTTTCTGACATTTTTTGTTTATTGAGTCTGAAATTTTTTGTTTATTGAGTTTTCTGACATTTTTTGTTTATTGAATCTCATTTTTTGTTTATTGAGTCTGATCGGTGTATACCGATACCGATCAACAACGCAAATCATTGTCAGGTGCATCAAACAAAAGTTGATTAACAAGGTGATAGATAGTTTTCTGTCATTTTTTGTGTAAAAAAAAAAAATGTGTGTCGATTTTTAAAACGCTTAAGCAGTACTCGTAGTTCTAAATAAAAATCTACATAAAAATTGTCGAATACAGCTATTGGAAGAAAAATAACATTCCTTGAAATAAAGGTGTCGCTGAAATTTCTTTAGGGTGCGCTCCAATATCAGGAATTTCTGGGTTCCTTTCGGGGCCCATATGATTGAGCCTCACTCCAATTTACTGCGAACCAGTAAAATATTAAGATATCGCATAAAAACATGACCCAATTTCATAGTCCCTTTAATACAAATTCCTTACTTTTATATTTCGTTTATTTTAATTCAGAGTCGGATTTCAACAAACTTTAAAGTGAGATGATGAAACCCTTTGACTCCCTCATTTAAGGAAGCGAAGACAAATTTATATGAAAGTATTTAGTATTAAGGCTAGACTACGAATTTGAACCTAAATGCCTCGAATACTTTTGAGGCTGCACGGTAATGCACTGGACTTCAGTGCGGAAGGTCACCGTTTTGAACTCCACGCTGTGCTACTCTCTTCGAATGACACAGACATTTTTGGCGAATTTGCTGGTGTGCAAGGTTTATTCACCTAAAGAAAAAAAAAAAGAAAGAAACAAAAACTCCATAGCAGGGCATTGCTTTTCAACTGAGTTGACGTTGGATTATCGAGGAGATTTTCGACTTTGAGGTTCGGCAAATATTACAGGCTTTTGGTATATGTTTCAACCATTGCAGATGTGACCTTTACAATTTTGATAGAAGTTTCATCTTCTGGATTATTTGGGTTTTACAACTAACTGAAATGTGTATTATTTACAGGTATAGCGTGAACATAGCGAAGATTTAAAAACATGGTAATTTGTTTAAAAAAACCTTGTTTTTTCCACTTAATATCCAGTACGACCCTACTGGTTAAAAGTTGTCATAACCAGGAAAGCACAAATAAGACTGAATCATGCCCAATAAATAGACTACATGCATATATTGAAATATATTTATTCAAACATAATTTTTTTTACCTCTATAGATCAGATATAAAATGAATTCAGTTCGTTATTAGCCGATATTTCTAGAAAACTATATTTAGTTAGTTTAAAACTGTGAAGTGAACGATTAAAATTTTTAATTAAAGTCAAGGAGAGAAGTACCTGGGACTGTGACAGGTTTCACTAAACCTTGTCGCGAGTGTCAAATAAATCACTCACAATGAGGATAATTCTAGGATATTTATGGAAACAGAATTTCACATCTAAACCTTGACAATTGTTTTGCCACGTATTTGCAAGGTAAAAGGAGTAAGCTAAGGTTAAAAGTGGACGCATAACGAAACAGTTATTTTTTTAAAAATAAAAATGTAATAAATAACACTGCTCTACAAATCAAAACTTTTAATTTTTACAAAAACGAAAGTATATTTATTATAAAGATTTTGGACCACTGGGTACAAAAACAATAGTCGAAATTCTGGTTTGGCCATGGTTTACAAGATAAATAGGATATTTCTATAGTGTAATACAGGTTCATAGCGTTTACAAATGCTTTCACGAGATGTAGTTTTTTATGGAATGATGGAAGCAAAACTTTTAATAAGATTCACTAGCAGTTAACTTAACATACAACAATGTTTGCTATGGTGGACACTCCTTTGACTCCAATTTAGCGGTGTCAAAGAATAGTCTTGCTACATTCAAAGTTTTTAGTTAAAGTATTAGCAACTTATCGGGCTCTTTAAACTCCAGGTCTTAAAACGCTTTATAAGTATATTTACTGCTCTGCAAGTCACTTCTCTTCTCCAGTGACGTCGAACATTTAATTCGTCGTCGTTACTTTTTTTTTAACACTCAAGTGTGTCGTTGCTAGTAATATTTTTTTTCGTCGTTACTACGTAATGTAGCGCTCATAAAAAAGTAAGAAAATGTCAGTCTTCCAGTATATATCGTACTGTGTGGGGACTTATTTTGTCCCCATAACAGCGTCCTTATTACATATAAACTAACAGTTTATTTATGTACCCACGTTGCAGACCAACAAGTATCGTTTGTCTTCCAAATCAATTATTAATGTTTCTCTATCAATGTTTATCTTTATTTTTTCTCTTCTTGGAATAAATGCATTTTTTTCGGTGCTGAAGGAGATCTGTGAAGTTACACGTGTCTGATTCCGTCTTTTATATTATATTTTGCTTTCAATGTGTTTTTCAATTATTTGTATTTATTTTTGCAGTGAGAGCTGAGCGCCTGTGGACGGCCCCGTATTGTGTTAGTACCATTTGATTTTGTATGACTTGAAACCTGATTCTTTCTAATTTTTTTTGTTGTAAATTATTTTATATTGTTTTTTTTACATTCTGTTCTAAATGTGTTGAGAAAAATAGCTGCTGGCTTTTTTTGTTATAAGGTACAATGTATTGTTTATCTATTGGGTGTTAACATAAGTTGTTTCCGTTTTTTTCCAAATTTAAAAATGAGCACCAAAAGTAGACCAAAATGGTAAAGGTAATACGTCATTCGAAAGATTTTTTTTTTCTCTAGAAGATATTGTGTTTGCTTTTACGTTACATATATTATTTGATTACAAGCCTTCAAAATGGAATGTCAAGTATACGAAAGTGAGCATTTCCGATACCTCCTTCTGTTCGCGTTCAATCGAGGGAATATAGCTGCTCGCAATATTTGCGAACTGTACGGCGAAGATGCTATGAGTGAAAGGACAGCTCGTCGATGATTTTTGCGTTTCAAAGACGGTAATTTCGACCTGAAAGACATGGAGCGTTCCGGACGACCAGTGGACTTCGATGATGACCGCTTAAACCATATTATTCATGAAGATCCCCTTCAAACCACCGTAGAATTGGCTGAGCAGATTTTGCTGTAGAATTATAGTCACATGACTGTATACCGCCATCTTAAATCAATGGACAAAGGCCAGAAGTTCGGCGCTTGGGTTCCACATGTTTTGAGTGAAAACAACAATAATCAACGTTCGACAATTTCTGCTGGTTTGCTCGCGCGTTATCGAGCTACGCATGGCCACAAGCAAAGGTTCCTTTACCGCATCATTACTGGTGATGAACAATGGTGCCTTTGTGTGAATATGAATAAACGAAAAGAATGGGTGAGTTATGGTCAATAAGCAACGTTAAGAGTGAAACAAGGTTTGCATCTGCGTAAGACGATGATTTGCATCTGGTGGGATGGGCAAGGCGTCATGCACTACGAGATACTTGAACGCAATCAGACAGTCAACGCGAAGCTATAAATTCTGTAAATGCAGCGGCTCAATACTGCAATTCAAGAAAAAAGGCCGGATCGGCAATATGGCGTTATTCTGTAACACGATAACGCCCGCTCTCATATCTACAATATAACGAAAAATCCCATTCAAACGCTTGGTTGGGAAGTCCTGCCGCACCCTCCATATTCTACAGACCTTGCGCCGTCGGTTTCCCCCTTTTCCGGTCGCTTCGAACAATTTGCGCGGCGTTTCCTTCAATAATGACGTCGAATTGCGGACATGGTTGGACGAATTCCTCGAGTCAAGACCAGATGGTTTTTATCTCACAGGTATTGAAAAACTTGTAGAACGTTGGCAAGAAGTTGTAAATAATGAAGGAGAATACATTATTGACTCATTTGTTGTAAAATAATGAAGGAGAATACATTATGGACTAATTTGTTCTAATTTTTTTTTGTTGTGTCCTCTTGTTCTCTTCATTTGGAAAAAAAAACGGACACAATTTATATTAACACCCAATAATATACTATTTTATATGGCACAACTATAATTTTGAGTTACATTTAAAAACAATTTTTTTATTTCGATGTATATCTTCTTCGTCTTGTTGGAAATACGAGTGCAGATTGTGGATTTTATGAAACAATTATGTTACATAGTTATTTTTTTCCAATTTACTTATCACCATGTCTTCTCTAGAGCATAGATAATCTACGTTTGATCCTGCGGCCCAGCACATTCTAAGTAATCGTGAATCTTTCCGTGCCCTCCTTGCGCGAAATGTGACCGAAGAACTAAATAATGATTTGAGCACATAATCTTGATAGTTCCTAATCTTGATATTGCCTCTGATATGTTAATTTATTTTAATATAAAGGTGTTTATTTGTTCGTCGTTTTAGCTATGAAACACTAAAAATCGACTTCTACATTACATTTCGAAAGATTACATCCAAAATTTCTGGAACATTCAGGAATATTAAGAAAATCGGTGTTTGAACAAGACATATTTTTACTTTTCAAGACATGCGTCTGTTTCTCCAGATCTTTTTTAACCTGAAAATATCACTATTTGCTCTAATTTTTTTTTTAATTCTAAATATCTCTCCGCTACGGTTTTTCTTTTCTTTGTTTTAGTACTACATTCACCATTATTCGCAATAATAGATAATGAACATGAATCATGAATATGAATCATGAATCACTAATCATGAACATGAATCATTAACACGAATCATGAACATGAATCATGAACACGAATCATGAACACGAACCATAAACACAAATCATGAAGATGAATCATTTATACGAATCTTGAGCACGTACCATGAACACAAATCATGCAAAAATTATGAACATGAATCATGAACACGAATCATGAACATAAATCGTGAACATGAATCATAAACATGAATCATGAATATGAACCATGAACATGAATCATTAACACGAATCATAAACACGAATCATTATCACGAACCATGAACACAAATCATGAATCATGAAGATGAATCATTTATACGAATCTTGAACACGTACCATGAACACAAATCATGCAAGAATTATGAACATGAATCATGAAAGCAAATCATGAACACGAATCATAAACATGAATCATGAATATGAATCATTAACACGAATCATGAACACAAATCATGAATCATGAACATTAATCATTCACACGAATCATGAACACGAATCATGAACACAAATCATGAATCATGAATACGAGTCATAAACATGAATCATGAATATGAATCATTAAGACGAATCATGAACAAAAAATCATGAATCATGAACATGAATCATTCACACGAATCATGAACACAAATCATGTTCATGAACATTAATACGAATCATGAACACGAATCATGAACTTGAATTATGAACAATCATGAACTTGAATAATAAACATGAATCATAAACAATCTTTAATTTTTTTTGTGGATGCTGTGCGGTTTCTATATCAGCGTTTTTTAAATAATCTTTTAATATAACTTTCCATTGTTCTACTGGTACATTGGGATATAAATTGACCATATCAAGTCATCAGTGAATATTTGATCTACAACAAAACCACTCTAGAGAACTGGTAAACATAGCGCTGATGCCATGTAGCGGCAAATACTTAACAAAAAGAAAAAAAATTCAACCAATAATAGTTAAAATTAATGACAACCATAAAGGGAAACGAAAATGCCACAATTTAAAGATGAAATACTCGTATATACTATACATTATTTAAACTTTTTCCTTTATTTTGATATAATCTACTATTTCTTTACTTGAAATAAACCAATTTTATTTCACACATCACACTCACGTTCAATTTGGTGTGAAATATTTCTTTGAACAAAGGTGTCTGGAGATATATCTTCATTATTTCGTATAATGTCGATAAGAAACTTGTTTCTCTAATGAAGCAATTCAGATACATGATTATTTCCACGAAATAGCTCAAAAGTTCCAACAGAATGTAATAGAATTTCTCTTTGTGGAATCATAAAATATTGCGTATGCTCAGCACCGTCAAGTTAATATTGAAATAAATTTGTTTTCCTTTTGAAAGTCAATTCTGAACTACTCGTAAATATATTTTTCTTTAACATTTTGAGATATCGTTCCACACGAGTAAAATTTATAATTTAAAAATATAATGGGAAACCTGCCCTTTCGTTTATAAATTGTTTTTATTTATTTTTTAATTCAAGGAAAGTATAATAATGGTAGTTGATAAAATCCTTTTCCTTTTGCTTTATTTTTTTATATGTAAATGTTTTAAATTATATTTTACTCGAGAAAATTCAATAGGGTACTCGTAGATAGGGTTAAAACTTATCTCAAATAGAAAAAATAAATTCTTATTTGTAAAAAAATTAAAATAAGAAAATAATATCTTATTACTTTTCTCCACTTATTTCTATAATTAGTGTAATAACAATATTATTTAAAGAGTGTTTTTCTTTTTGTTCATATACTACCGTGATAAAAAAGTTTTAGGACCGGCCACCGTGTGGCGCTGTCAGTCACCCGATTGGAATTCTTTTTTTTTGTTAGGTTACCACATCTATCATTGACACTTCCCTCCAAATTTCAGCGTCATAGCTTGACATTTGTAAAAGTTACGCTGTACTGAGTACATCTACCTTTGCGCGTGTTTTCGATTTTTTACAAGTTTGAAAATGGCGTCAACTGTGCATCAACGAGTTTGCATTAAATTTTGTGTGAAAAACGGATTTAACGGTCCGCAGACCTTGGAAATGTTGGAGAAGTGTTTTTCGGGGGCACGAACGCTTCAGAAGTGGTCGTGAGTCGGTCGAGGATGACGAACGCAGTGGTGTTCGAAAATTGATGAAAACATCGATAAAATCAAAGAAATATTGGCCGAAAACTGCAAATTGACCATCAGAGAGCTGGCAGAGGACTTGAACATCGCTTATGGATCCGCTCAAGACATTTTGGTTAGTGATTTGGGCCTCAGCCGTGTCGCTGCAAAACTGGTGCCGAAAGACCTCAATTTCATGCAAAAAAAGGATCGCGTTGAAATCGTGAAAGACATGATTTCCATGAGTTTTTGACCAAAAATAACACGATTACTATCCAGCAGCCTTCAACATCACCTGATCTGGCTCTCTGCGACTTTTTCCTGTTCAACGGACTTAAAAAACCGCTTCGCGGAACACGTTACAGTACCCGAGAGGAGGTCATGAAAAAATCGAAGACGGCTCTGATGGACATACCAAAAATTGAGTACCAGCGGTGTTTCGAGGATTGGATCAAGCGCTGGCGTAAGTGCGTTGCAGTCGATGGGGAGTACTTTGAAAGGGACCATATCGATTTTGATGAATAAACTTGTATTTTCGATTTTATGAATAAAGTCCTAAAACTTTTTGATCAAGGTAGTAGTTTTTTTTTTTAATTTTGTGAATTTTTGAGTGCAATTTTTTCTACAAATCAGTGAATAATTGTCTGTGAAATATTTTATAAAATTTAAGAACTCCTTTTGGTGCGTTTTTTGAATATTTATAAACATGCTATATATGAATCTATTTTTCAGTTTTAGATTGCTAAACCCATTTGGCGTAGGACTGCCATACACCTAGTTAAGATAGGGAGTGCTTTGTATTTTTGATTATAAAAATAAAAAAATATGTATAAATCAAAACAAATTCTTCTAATATGAGGTACGCAGTCTGTCCAAAATGAAAGGTGACTGACGAGAAGTTAAACACAAGACATTGTTTATTTTAAGTACATACATTTTATTCAAAATCATTCTTTGGTGAGACTCCAGTAGAATGGTGCACTAGCATCACAGTACCGATATTTAAGAAAGGAAAAAAGAATAATCCAGAAAATTACCGTGGAATCTCCTTGTTGAGTGCTGTTCTGAAACTGCTGACAAGTATCATAAAAATTAAATAAGAACAAAGAATAGTTAATGGAGAGGAACAGCAAGGTTTCAGAAGAAATATATCAATCACGGATGCAATATTCATCATGAGGCAACTTAAGGAGAAATCATTGGAGTTTAATAAACCGATGTTCGTGTGTTTTGTGGACTTGACTAAGGCTTTTGAGAAAGTTCTGCTAGAGGATGTCATTAACACAATGAGAGAATACAAAGTTCCTGCATCAATAATCAAAACCATTCAAAGTATTAACAAGAATGGGAAGACACGAATCAAGGCCAACGGATATCTAACAAAGGAGATACCCACTGCAACCGGTATCAAACAGGGAGACAGTCTCAGCCCATTCCTTTTTAACATTATTATGGATAGATGAGGTGACTTCTTTGGGCCTGGGTTACAAAATAGGAAATAAATTTATCAGTATAGTGTGCTATGCCGACGACACTACAATATTAGCAGAAAGCGAAGATTATCTTCAGGGAATGCTCTACAAATTTCACCTTGCTTCTAAGAAATACAAAATGAATTTCTGTCAATAAAACAAAGTGCTGCTGCCTGCGGGACACTATATATATATGGAGATACAAACACATGCTACCTGAAAGTAAGGTCAGGATATATAAAACATGTCCGCCCCATCATGACATATGGGATAGAAGTAAGAGCCGATACCAACAGAACAAAAATCCTTCTCAGTGTTGTAGAAATGAGAACCCTTCGCTCCATCGCAGGCAGAACTCTTAGAGATCGGATCAGAAATGAGACGATAAGGTATGTCTGTGATGTTGAAGACATAGTGAGGTGGGAAAGAAACAGAAGGCGCTTCTTAAGAGATCATGTGGACCGCATGGAGGATATAAGATTGGCAAAAATCGCTAAGACTGAAAACCTTAACAGCATGAGATTACCAAGAAGGCCGCCGAAAAGGTGGAAGGACAGCTGGACGTCATCATCCCAGGACAGCTCACCGCCACAAACAGGTCATACGACCTAAACCAAGAGGAAGAAGAAGAAGATTCTTCGGAATGACCTTCAAAATCGTGGTCGAAGCCTTTTGTCTTATATACTTTCGATTCTTTCTTTAATGTGAATAAAGATGGTGTACATCTGATAAATCTTGTAAGTTCGTTCCACTGTAGCGCCGAGTGAACTGCAAATGAAGATGTTTAAAATGTGATGTAAGTTTTTCATTGCCTTGTTCTGAAAGAAACTGGATATTTTTCAAGAAGATTTGATGGAGAATTGGGATTGTTAAACACGCCAAATAAGGTTCACAGAAGGTAAAAGTTCCTTCGCTGCCTCATTTTCAGCCCTTCAAGTTGGCTTTAAAACTCTGACACGTGATTATACTTCCGTAGATTAAATATGAGTATCTCCCACTTATTCAGCATCGCCTCGATAGTATTCAAATAATATGAGTCACTGTAATTAAATAATGGAAACATAAGACATTGGGACTAGTGTTTGACTCAGAATAGGCAGAAAATTACGCATCACTAAAAATAATGCAGAGACCTAACGCAAACTCAATTTTTTATCAATAAGTATTCTCAGATTTTTTTGAGAGTGCCATGAAGTAAATAATACTCAACAGTCACTTTTAGCAGCCCTTTAAAGAGCTTTTAACGTAAAAACTCAATAAACAAATACTTCTTATATTAAATAATTTTACGAACAAAAGCTTTACGAGTCCTGAAATTGAGATGTATAAAATTTTCATGCTCGAATAACACAAGTAAATTATAAGACAGGAAATTATACCAACCCTGTGTAAACAATGGAGTCGAATCCGCGACCTTGGTATTGTCAGGCAGCGTGATTTTGTATTTCCCTTTGTCTTGTATTGTCTGTCGCACATATTTTCCGATTTTCCACAAGAACAAGATGGAATATGAATTATATTCATTATCATTTCAAACAACGTCAATGTCATGATTTCCCAATTTTCATATTACTTTGAGAACGTATTATTCGAAATGTCTTGCCAGTCTTCCCCTTATACAGGGGGTAGAAAATTTCTTACAAAGCCGATTAATGTTTGATTTTTTTTCAAAAAATTTATACTGACAGCCTCTGTGGCCCAGTTGCTAATACGACTATCTTTCAAGCCTGCGGGGGATTCGTTACTCTCAAATGGTGGAAAAAGTGCAAATGTTTAGATTTAATTACTTACGGAAGTGCGGTTCCTACCCGTGGTTCTATAATAAAGGGTTTTTCAAATTGAGCGGTTTTTTTATTCCACTTTTTTTAATTCTTGAATAAAACACACAATTGGCTTTGATTTCAAAAAACGTTTTATTGGTAATTAAAGTATAATGTATGACATTTAAACACAAAACAACAATATCCGCCAAATGTCCACCTCTTGCAGCTCCACAGATGTCTCTTTTGTCAAAATTTTCGATGACATTTTGGCATAATTGCGGTTCGTTCTAGCTCACCAATAACGCGAATAATTTCGTCCTTCAGCTTAGGTCATTCTCATAGACCTGTTTTTTCACGTAATCCCAGAAAAAATAGTCCAACGGTGTCAAACCACACGATCTTGGTGGCCAATTAACATCACCGTTTCCGGAGATTACAATACATAAAATAATTCAACAATTTGAACGCGTTGTTGTATTGTATACGACTCCACTTTTATAAATGTCATACCTTACACTTCTCAAATGTCACATGACCCAGGCAAGTTCGCGAACCCATTAATTTGAAAGACCCATTAAAAACCCACTCAATTTGAAAGACCCTTTAGAAGATTTCTTTTTAGTATGTTAAGATTCTATCTTCTTAGCGTGAGGAGATATTTGAAGGCCTCTTCTTATATTTTTAAGTTGCTGCCGAGAGCTACACGTAACTCTATTATATTATGTTGAAAAAGATAAAATTGTATGTGTCTGATCTATTCGAGGTACAGAAATATTGACCTGTTTAGACTGCCAATAAGTGGAATTAATCTATTTAACACTTCTATTGCAAATACAATCTGGCGGGGTAATTACCAGCCGGCAATCTCTTCCAACCAACCAGACAAAAGTAAACTAAGCAAGTTACGTGGTCGCATAAATAATTCAAATGACCATCCTCACGAAATACGTAAACACATACGTGAGCATATACCCACGAACCCTACAAAGACGGACAATCACCCGAACATTCTTTTTCATATAAAGTGAGATAATACCAATCAAAAAGGAAGGGATTTATTGTTATTTTTGTAGTTTATATTTGTATTTTTTATTAAATATTAAAAATGTATGTACTTTTGATCTCCTGTAGATAAAGCAACTAAGCGTGCAAAGAAAAAAATGAGATGAAAGAAAAAACGGGTAAAAAATAAGGTATTTTTGTGATTTGTGTAATGGAGGTAATTTTCTCAGGTATTTTTTCTCCTTCCAACACACCTTTTCTGTCACGTTTTCATTGTGAAGTGGGTCAATGTTTCCCTTTTTCGTATCCTTTCTGTAATGAGTCAACATTTTGAACCACGTTTGATGACTCAAAAACACAAGTTATTTTCTGACAGGAAATTATACTGACGACCTCAGTGGCTTAGTTGGTAAGACGTTTGTCACCCAGCACGAAGATTGCAGGTTTGATTTTCGTTGGAACTTAGTTGTAATTTTTAACACCATTCTGGCAGGTTGGAAAAAGATTGCTACATAACGTTGTTCAAACGTTTGATAATCCTAAAATATAATATATTGGGTGATTGATTCACACACTTGACAAGCCATTTTCAAGGAACAACAATACTAACATTTTTTTATATGTTATATTATTTATAGTTAAGGCATTAACATTGTGGAGGTTTAAAGGCATTGTAATTTGTTTTATCAGACATTGTTTATTTAACTTTTTTTATGAAAATAGAAAGTGGAATAAACAGTGTTTGATAAAACAAATTACAATATTTTTTTCACTTTATTAGTATTTGAATTTACAAGCGTTGTATTAGATAACACTTTGTTGTATATAATAAAACCTGGCTGGAGTATTGCTTACGTCGTAACCTCTTCTACCGAACCAGAAAGCTGTTAAAATTCCCTTTTTAGAAAAATCAGATTACAATTTTTGCTACTGGTTTAGAAGACATACGTTTGAAAAATTTGCGATTAATCAAGCCATTTGCGATTAATTAGTAATTAATCGTAGAAAATAATAAAATATTCGTTTGAACTGAAATTAATAATTGCACGTTATATCGCATGCATATAAACAGTGCACCTTTTTGAGCTTTCTAACTCCATTGGTACATTTTATGAATACATGATTTGGAGATCACCGAACGAAATTCGACAACATGCAGAAAAATAATCGTAACACACTTTGGGCATGCTGGTAAAAATAATTAGAATTTATTAGAAAGTCTGAAGAAATTGGAGATCACGAGGAAAGTTGAGGGAAAGCGAGCAAGAGGAGGGTGTCGTATGAGATGGACGATTCAATTCAAAAGAGATCTTTAAACGCTACAGGATCTTCTTTAAGCGCTGCATTCAACCCACGGCCCAAGACCGAGAGATATGGAAACAGGTGATGTGCCAAGTTTGAGACTTATCCGAGGACCATGACTATCAGCATTGAGTACATGATGAAATTATGCGATGCTTAACTTTGTGATTATAGTTATTACTTAGCTATACGAATATTTAAGTTTTGGACTGACCCATTTAGTTACAGTTAATAATATTATTTTGTTTTGGTGTAATAAAACCCTGCATTATTTCCTTTCTTTATTTCTTATATCACATACCTGTTTGATAAGATAACAGGAGTTTGATGATTTGTATGTCTTCTTAGATTAACCTAGTCTCTTCAGCACCGGACCAGATAGTAAAATCTGCAAAGATGATAGTTCACAACAGTATTTTGGTAACAACTTTGATGTATGGGAGTGGAATGTGGACAAAGAACAATGCTGTAAAAAGCCGAATAAAAGCTGAAGAAAGGCGTGAACCTACAAATGTACCATATGTATGACTAAATATGGAATGAAGTGATTAGGGAGGGATGAGTGTGAATATAAAGTAAATGGGTGTAACAAGATGAAGAAGACCACTCTGAGAGGATTTGAACACGTAGAACGAATGTATTAAGAAATACTAACAAAACGATTGTACAGTGCAAATGTGAGTAAGAGGCGTGGTAGAGGAACACAAAGGAAGTATAGTTGGATCAACTGTATGCTATTTTGAGAGAAAAAATGTAAAAAGTCAGAGGAATCGTAGGAGCTGTTTTAGAAGGTGGTCATGATAAGAAAGTCTAGCGCTCTCAACTTTTTGCCTACTCCGATAGGGAAACGGCGTGATAGTAGTATGTTTGTTTGTATATCATCACCATTTTGCTTAAACATTTTTCTTGAGTAGAACTAGTATCTTATTATTCGAAGCGTTTCAAGCCATTATAACCTCGCTGCCTTATTCACGTGGTCTCTCCAGTAAAATATTTCGATTTCTCTGAAGCACTTTTTTTTTTTTTTATTAAACAAGTAAATTACTATACAAACATTTGTCAAGGCTATACCTATATACAAATTTATTACTTAACTAATCTTAATTATATATTATAATTTATGCACTTATTTAAACTTATTTTCCTACATATCATTTTATTTTATTTATTCAATCTTAATATATGATATCTTAGAAATAATTAACACCTACATACTACCTATAACTAGATAACAATTCTTACACTAATTATTCAGCAAAAACAAGTCCACTCGTTCAGGCTACTTGTATTCCATCACATTCACTCAGACCTTGGTCGTCCCAGCTAATACTGTAGGTGGACTAGTCAGGCAACAGATAATGCTTCGGGAGCTTGTGCTTATAACGGAAGGGTAGGTCGGATTTACTCTAGTAAGCCCCCAGGGCAGCGACTAAGGGATTTCTGTGATTTTGTTGGCTTTTGACTCTGAAACACTATTATTGCATTAAATTTTTGTCAAGTTTATAACCTCTTCCAGTCAATCAGAAAAGTGTTAAGTGAAAAGCAGTATTGAAGAATAAAAAAAAACCTGTACTTGATAAAATTGAATCTGTAACTCCTGAGCTGGAATATCAGCATCTCACAAACTAACTTCTTATTTAAATGTAACTTGATTAATAACCTGATTAACGTTACAACTAGTTTGTTGTAACCATCAGTAAAAAAACTACAAACGTTAATTTATTAGTTCATAAAGTTTAAAATAAGCACATAACAGAAACATCTACTAAAACATTGTTGAAATATGCCAGATATAATGCTTTATAGCTAATAAAATGAATCAAGTATTTCTCTTACTGTAAGTTTTTCTCTTTTACAAATGAAATCGAGATGCATTAGGATAAATTACCAGGAGGAGTGAGCCATAAATTTTATGTCTTCTTCCATTTTATTTCTTTTACGACGATACAACTTGAGATGGGTGCGAATCACCATTATTGGTATAAGATTTACTTTCCTATATTAACTATCGACAATGTAATGTTGGGATAAGGACTGTTGACGCAAGACATACGTGTTATTAGGGTTGTCTTTTGTAACAATATTGTTGTAAGATTCAATCCATTGTGATAAAAAAAGAAAATACTCATATAAATTTATTACAATAAAAAAAGGAAAATTTACGTAATGCCGTTTAGAGAGCAGACTCTCTTCAGGGAGGCTTTAAAAGGGTATTATACTATAGAAATTAGACAGAATGTTTTTTTTTTGCATATCCTTACAGTTTAGACCTTTAAGAATATGTTTTAAAAAGGAAATTTTAAAATTCTCAATATTTACGAAGTTATAGCTATAAATGTAGCAGTAATTACACCGCTCCGGAATGACTCAGACAATTATCTCAAAACTTAAAACGGGTTTTAAAGTACTTTTTTGGTCGACATTTAATCTCAAGTTTTATTCAACCGATTAGCCTCAAATTTGGTATGAAACTTTAATAAATGTTTTTATATCGTCCCTACCTTGGGAAATTTAAAATTAATTTTTTTGGAAAAAAAGGAAAAAAAATTTGAATCCTGATATATTGAATTTAAAATTTTTTTTTTTTTCAAAATCTTTTTTATGCATTCTCAAATCATCAAGAAACAAACTCTAAAAAATGTATCGGAAAATATTTTTTGTTTTTTTTTTTTTTTACCTGAAAAAACGCCCGAAATTCACGCCTCTAGAGTAGAATGCACCCTTAACTCTGGATTCGGTTATTTATTTATTTAACACTTTTATTGCAAATACAATCTGGCGGGATTGTTGCCAGGCAACGCCAGAGATACGTGTTATTAGGGTTGTCTTTTGTAGTAATATTGTGGTAAGATACAATCCATCGTGATAGAAAAAGAAAAAAACTCATACACATTTATCACAATAAAAAAGCTCTCTAAACGGCATTATATGTTATAAGAACATTTACATCATACCGTTTAGAGAGCAGGCTCCCTGCTACTCGATTCGGTTATTTATTTATTTAACCATTTTCTTGCAAATACAATCTGGCGGGATTATTTAAAGGCGACAATCTCTTCCAGCCAATCAGACAAAAGTAAATGAAGCAAGTTACAAATCCATCCCCACGAAATCCATGACCATACGTGAACATATGCTCACAAACCACTCAAAGACGGACAATCATCTAAACATTCCTTTTCATATAAAATGAGATATCATTAATCAAAGGAAAAGGAAGGGGTGGTGAAGAGGAACGGAAAAAATCAGAAATGAAACACGTTATATTATTGACTAGAAATTAAGAGTTTTTTAAGTCGCTCCTTAAAGCATGCTAAGTACGGAGTGAGTCTAACATTGGTTGGCAACTGATTCCTGAGTTACTGTTGCCAAATACAATACTGTCTCAAAATAACGCTCATATACGAACCATCAATTTAGTTTTGGGATGGGTACTTTACGAATTGAGAAGATGTTTCATCGGTACACCGTTTCAGTTTCTTTAACTAGATGAGTTGAAGTAAAAAAAAATAAGTGGCTAAGACGTCTGGGTAAAATATATTAATGGCGTCTTAATTGAAAACCTGATTAGATATCTTTTATAAAAATGTTGGGCATCAATGGAAACCGAAGAAGCATTTTCACATAAATGTAATAAATACAAATATACATCAATACTATTACGTTAATTCACTGTCCGAGTAGGCAGACAAAACAGAGTACCAGACTTTCCTATCTCGACTCACATTATTAGCCTCGTCCATATACTTTTTCATACAACTTCCAATTTCTTTGTTGCATGCTCGTGCAGTCACGCACTGGACTTCTGTATGGAAAGTTGCTGGTTCGAACTCCACGCTGTGCTACTCGCCTCGAATGATAAAGGCATTTTCTCTGCCTAGAACATGTCAGTAAGCCATAGGATTCAGTAAAGCTTGAAGGAAATTAAATTCAGATCGGTAACAGGAGTCTTGTGTGACCCAAAAATGCCTATTAAACTGAAAGGAAAGGTATACCAGACTATCGTTAGACCCGCAATTATGTATGGCTCATACGGCTGGACAAACATATGTACAGCTCCTACTCTAGGCAACTTGAAACAGCAGAAATACGAATGCTTAGGTGGTCGGCAGGAGTATCACTGAAAGATAAAATTAAGAGCTCACACATTCGTGGTAGCCTGGGAGTCACTGACATAGTAAGCGGGAAGAGCGGCAGCTGAGATGGTACATACATAGGACGGATACCATCAGACTATACTGTAAATCAGGCAATACCTGTGGATCTTCCACGACAGCTGTTCAGAGGAAGACCAAAGAACTCCTGGATGACTCAATGCTCCAAAATCCTGCAGAGAAACGGTCTAGATGAAAGCGACACCCAGAACCGACACCCTTTGTCCTTTGTACTCGTATTTTCTTCACACATGAATTCTTATGATTTACATAAATCATAAGAATTTAACAAATAATTATATAAATAATAAAATAATTCGTATTTTCACAAAAACTTTTCAAATCGTTTAGTTTTTATGCGAAACTTTAAGAAGCGATGAAAAAAATCAAACAGAACACGAAACAAAAATGAGAAAAAAATTAAACATCCACACAAATTTCTCGAGGCAAATGCGACGAGCCTTATCGCAATGAGGGAGTGACGAAAAGTTTCCTGGTAAAAAAATCTTACCGACAAAAAGTTTGTTAACGTGCAAAACTTTACACCCCTCGGGGTTATCAGACCGCTACAGCTGTTGGGCCACAGGGAAGTTTACAGCCAGCTAAAGGACAGCTACCCAAGAGGTGAAAGGAGTTCTGGCGGAGTTTCATTGCCTTAACTAATTTAAAGAGAATACTTGCTTATCTGTCATTAGACTTGTTAGGAACTTGGCACAGAAATTACATATGTGAATGTCTTACGGTTTTAATCTTTTAATGCTGCATTCATTGTTAAATAAAATGTTCTCATTCAATAATAGTTATATTACCAATATTAATACTACAAATTATAATAATAATGTCAGTGATTATAATAATAGTAACTAAAATCATTATAATAGTAATCATACTCAGAAAATGTGACAGAAACGATAAAAACAATAAAAATAATAATGACAGTAATTATAATAATAGTAACTTAAATCATTAAAATAAAAATCGCAATAATCATACTCGTGACAAAAATAATAATAATAGCAACAATAATAAAATAATAATAAAGATGTTAATAATAATGATACTTATCATAAAAGTGACAATAATAATAAAAAAAATATTGGTTATAATAATAATATTGACTTTAATAACAGCAATAATTTTAATAAAAGTTACAATAATCATTATTATTATCATTATCATATTGACAATAAAAATAAATATAATATTAACAATCAAAATAATGATAATATTGATACATAACACATAATAATACTTCTAATAATAATGATGACAAAGGTTAAAATAACAATTATTATAATGTTTTAATTATAATGGCAATTATAATTACAATCATGATAAACAATCAAACTGATAATATTCACAATAATAATTAAAATTACTATTATTGGTAAAATATAATTAAAAACGATGATAATAATAATAATAATGATAGTAATAATATTATTATTATTATTAATTAAAATAAGAATAATAATAAAGCAAAAAACAATAGTAATATAAGAATGACAATGATAATAAAAATACTAATGATAATAATAAGAATAATATTATGGGCAATAATAAGAAAAATTAAACTGAAAATACTAATTATAATAATTATTATGATAATAATTACATTAATAATAATTGTAATAATAGTAACATTTATAATAGCAACATAAATAATATTAAAAATGGTTAAAACAATAATTATGATAAAAATTATAATTATAAAAATAAAAGTAATAACGAGAATAGAAGGATAATTTATATAGCGCCATTTAGAGAGCAAATTGTCTTCATTGGAGCTCTAACTCATAATTCGAACCCATTCATAAATGTTTGTCTTTAAGTACTACCTAAATCGGCACACGCCACCCATATCTCTATCAGTAGGAGGCAGATTATTTGACTAACACAATACCCCATTCTGTGAGATCGTTTAATTTATTCGATGAAGATTAGATCGAATTCAAATTTATTCTACTCTGCGAAACAACACATCTCAGGTACAGATCCGAAATATACTGATTTTAAATAAATACCTGAAAAAATATTTCAGAAGCTCTGGTTAATTTTTAGGATTTGCTGAAGATTATAATTAACTTCAGTCCTCTAGAGATTATTACACAACCGCAAATCTATTCTCTGTAACACTGAATAGCTTCCGTCAAGAAATCTTAATCTAGACTCTTGAAATAAGTATTAACGTTGCAAAGGTAAATCTAAATTGAACAGTAACATATATGTTAGAGTGCCTCTTGAGGGGGTTTGCTAAGGATCGGGCTTGTAAGCAATTTTTCTTTCGAGCTTGTGGTAATTTTTGTTTTACTCCAGTGATTATATACTCGAACATGCCATCGAACCGTTTCTCTGTCTGAAAAAGCAGAGAGAACTGAGCACCAGACTTTCCTGTTGCGAAACACATATTTCGCCTTCACCATATCCATACACATTCTCGTACAACTTCTACGATTTCTCCGTATTTTTACATTTTTTAATTCTAAATACCCGTGACTTGATCCAACCTTACTTTTTTTTTTGATTTTCCTTTAATACACATTCCACTCATATTTGTATTTTACATTTGTTTTGTTAGTCATACTGAATTCATCCGTTCTGTAAGTCCAAACCATCTCAGAGTGCCTTTTTTAATAATACTTAAGGCATCAGCCATATTTATTTCTAGTCACTTCATTCCATTCCACTAATTTGCATTAATAATTTATTATTAGACAAATAACGCGTGCCCTTCACGGCATTAAAGTCACCGTTTTGTAACATACTCGTAACTTTTTTGAACCTGTTATTCACGAAATTAACAACTCACAACTGTTATAAAAAACATTTTTATTAAATTTAACACGTGTTAGACTGTATTAAACACAACAATATCGCACCAACATATTACCTGACAGATGAATGTCAAAACTTTAAAATCTTTGTTGTTTATTATTATTTATTCAACATCACATCGAAATGTGGATTTAGAGAATATGTTAAAGCATTGTACTTTGATTAATAGACAACGTGCCTTGTTTAATTACATAAATCGAACAAATTAGACATCCGTTGTATAAAATCAGAAATATTCATTATAAAATGTTATTTGGGAGAATTTCCCTTCGGACGAACTTCAGAGCATTCCGGGTATATTTCAGTGCTTCTTATATTTGTGGTGTCAGTTACTACACGGCACACGACTTGCATAATGGAGGCTTGGGAGAGACACCTTTTTGTGATTTGCGGAGAGATCCAGACCATTGATAATATATACAATTACCTACTGTATACGTTTCTTAGAGCATGCAACAGATGTGCAAACTAACGCCATACCATGTGACCTGTATGATAATGATACATTGTGTTTGAAAAAACAGGTGTTTAATCAAGTATACCACGGACATTGTCCAATCCTGAAAAGGTTGTCTTCCGGTCTCACTCTTCGAAAATTTAAACTCACCAATTTCGATTTGTTGAAGGCACCATACGCATGAATTAATCCTTCCTTTGTGATTCCAAGTTGAATCATCTGATTGGAATTCGTCTTTAGTGATACACTCTAGAGGTCACATAATTTCTGTCACCCCTCCCGAGGACAAAAGTTTCTGCTAAGAAAGATATCGCTTAGTTACTTCAAGTATAATTTAATAATTCTGCTTTCTTGGAAAAGGGCTTAAACTGAAAAAGTTGAACGTGGTCAAATACTCGTATTGCACGCTGTGAACTTTGATTGTTTGTGAAATGAAATGATTTGAAATTAATAATTTATTTATTTGTAAGACACTAGAACGTAAAGTATAAAAATGGGGGATTTATTTCAAATCTAGAAAGTAGCTCCTCACATTCGTGTCAATTGCTGTGTAAAAGGTTACATAATTACTTTCTCTAGCACACAAATAAAGAAAAAATATGAACATCTTGAATATGATAAAGGTATTTCATAACAAATTACAAGTGCTGAAACCGAATATTTTGAAAAGTCATCATAGACTGTGAAATTAGAAGGAACCTCCCATACAACCTCCATAGTCTAGTAATTACGTCATAAGATGTTCCCTAGGGGTCTTATCTCGGACCTATTTTATTTATTTTTATTAATGACATATGTGGGTGGTTTAAAAAAAATTTGGAGAAAAAACCGGGAATAGAAAAAGTTTTTTTTTTTTCAAGCAAGTTTCCCTATAGGGCTTCACACTTGATTCAGATAATTTTCAATTTTTTCACCATGTCTGAAAAATGATTTTTTCAAACTTGGTTAAATGTTCATTTGAGGATTCGTCGAAAAATAATTTCCCACCGAGCCATATTTCGAATTTCGGGAACAGAAAGAAGTCTCACGGGGCCAATGTCGGGAAATATGGTGGATGAGAAACCAATTCGAAGACCAAGTCATGCAATTTTGCCATTGCGGCAGTCGATCTGTAGAGTGGCGTATTATCCTGGTGGAAGAGCTTTTTCCAAAAAGTCAATCATGATGATATCATCATCATCATCATCATCATCAATGGCGCTACAGCCCATTGTGGGCCCCGGCCTCCTCCAGCAGTTTTTGCTTTTGGTTTCATAATCGTGTGGTTTCAGATAGACAGGTGATTAACCCATCGTATCTTAGGTCCCTGGTGGGGCTGCCACCTTAAGGCCTGAGACCCTGCCCTGGTTTTCTGTTAGGGTTTTCCTTCCCTTAGCTGGTGGGGTCTGGTTTTTAGGCGCCAGAGACTCGCCTTTCATCCTTCCGCTATCTGCTATGATCCACATAGTGTGACCACATTGCCCAGGGTTCGCGACGGGGACGCTAACGAATCGGACTAGCCAGTAGTGTTGCTGATAGTATGCAACTCGGCGTTCCACAGCATTTTATAGATTTACACCTTCCAGCATAGTGTAAGTCACTGTGACCCTACTGACAATTTGAACCCCATGATGATATCATGAGAATCTCAAAAAAACAGTGAACTTTACATTTTCAGCCAACAAAACGGTTTTCGCCTTTTCGGTGAACTTTCCCAATTGTTGTCCATTGTATTGACTTTGGTATAAAGTGGTGTGCCCAAGATTCGTTCAATATCACAAATTGATGCAGAAAGTTCTTCGAGTTGTTATTAAACATCGCCAAACTTTGCGTTGCAACATTTTTTTCTTTTGCGTTTTTGGTCGCCAATCAACAATCGTGGCACCCATCGCGAATACTGAGTGGCCATAATTAGTGGTATAACAAAGTAATTAAATATTCAAAAATGGAGTTTCACAAAGTTAAAACTAAAATTTTTAATAAAGTAAGATTGTTTCATAAGCTTAAATTCAAATAAAATTGTTCCATATTTTCACATTAATTTATCTTCGGCATTTCAATCCTAGTGTGTCGTGGCATTCTCTTAAATTTTACCTCCACTGATTTTAGTCCTAGAAACGTGGAATGAAACTGGAACTAACATAGTTTCTCATTTGGAGTGTAAATATGTCTCTAGAGACGTTTTTCTCTCGTCTTAATCTTGTCTGTCAATTCTTATCCTGTCAGCTTTCAGGGTTGCTACTCCGGAGACGTTTTGCCGAGACTATTCTATTTGAACACGTACCCAAACCGTCGGAGACTTTCAATCTTAATGTATATATTGACACGTAGTTTAATGTACCACTGTAACATTGTTCTAGTACAAAGCTTCTGAAACTCTACTTGGAACATTTGTCTTAATATTATTTAATAAGGAAAGTAGTTTTGTAGTTTTCGGATTAATGTCCTCCTGACTAATAAAAACCGAATACATACTGTAGAAATGCATACGTTGAGAAGAATACATTAAAGGGAAAAACTGTCTGTTTTCCCATGGAAAATTATGACCATCGTTGTTGCCAAGTTGACAACTAGGCCTTTCACGTCGGGGTCACCACTTTAGGGATGTGTCCGTTAAAAGTATATGATGATTTTGATTGTTGGTAAATAAATAAAACACGTTAAATCGCAATGCGGAAGGAGAAAGTGAATGAATGTTTTATTTGACAGTACGTGGGTATTTATAATATTTCAGAATGGGCGCGGGAGTGCGCCCGCGATATAATTTTATCTCGCTTCTGTGCGTGCCGAAAGGGTCAATTGAAGTATTGTAGATATCGTAAATAGTATTGTGGGTAACAATTTATTTACGGAACCGGCGAGACAGCGTGATGCGTTCTCTTTCTACTATGGAATGCGGCGCGATGTCCGGCCGCGTCAATGTTTTGGCATGTGACCTTCGGACTGTTAAATATAATTTATCGAGGTGTCCGAAGTTCGTTTCGTCGGTCATTGACCGTATGTATACGACAATATTTAGTGACGACCGTGGTTCTCACAGCCTCTAGGCAGGTTTTATTAATCGCGTGAGAAGTATTCTCTGACAACGGGTGAAGGCGGACGTCACCCATACTCGCAGGCTGGCCCTTACCGAGAAGTATAATTGCGGTGCAACATTGGATTTCCAGATCCAACAGATCTAGTCCAGATAATCTAATACATGTGGGGAAACAGGGTTTAATGTAGATCTCGTATATTTAAAGTTCCGTTTGCGCCTCACTCCTTTCTGGTGCGCATCTTTCAAAATTCTAAATTTTACATTTATTCAAATTATTAAGAAGTAATTTTGTAGAAATCTACATATATTAAAATAAAAAAATGAACTAAGGTATTATACTGATGAAAATATTGGAATAATCCAAAAATGAACTAAGGTATTATACTGATGAAAACATTGGAATAATCCAAAAACAACTGGAAAAATGGAGACAAATTGTTGGAGGAAAATTGATGAAAAATAAATAGAGCCAAGACTTAACACATGCTAAGCAGGTCAAAGTCTTATTTGAAAACCTGCCGAGGACACATTTTTTTCAAATATCGTGCCCCAATCATTATAACAGATAAGAAAGTGCTCCAGGACTTAAAAAAACAGAATAAAATTTATCTGGAACAAATGGAGAGTAGCGACGGGGGTCATGTTTGATAGAAGGCTATCAACTAATCTTAAGAGCAAGATCTATAAGACAGTGATTAGACCAGCTTTAACTATATTGAGCCGAGTATTGGTATCTATAGGAAAAAGAGGAAGAACGACTTAATGTCGTTCATTTGAGATCTTATCATTACATTGGATAAGATCCGAAATTAATGAATTCGTGGAACAATTAAGGTGACACTGGTAAGGTGGCACGGCGGGATAAAAGGAACACGCTAAAGAAATCCACAAATTGATAACTTCCAAATAGACGCAGAGGAAGACCCAAGAACGAACCCTTATAAAAAAGTGGAGTAAGGCATAATGAGACTCGGACTATCCCCGAGTAAGTGACGAGAGAGATGGAGAAAAAGGATACAAGCAGCTGACTTCAAATGGTTGGGATAAGGCGAGAGAGAAGAAAAAGCACCAAGTTGAACATTGATCTTCGAGTGAGTTCTAAGGTGACCATGAAAGTTGTGGAAAGCGTAATGAATGACAAAGTGGGTGCTTCATGATCCCACCTGGCGCATGTTCTTCATGATCCCACCTGTGCTTATGCTATGGGTGTCAGAGGCACATTGTGATTTTAGTTCAAAACTCTTAGCGCCAGAAAAGCTAGCTAGCATATCAAAGTCACGTCATAATTATCAGTCAGGTTGACTTTAGCCTTGGATATACACATAGATTCAGTTTCCAGTTTCTTCCAGCCACTGTTATGATGACCATTTGTTATGGGTTTTATTACACTTATTTTCCTTATCTTTGGTTGTTACTCCAACATTTTATGTGCCCATCTATCATTGATTCATTTGACAATATGTCCTTCACAGTTCCACGTCTGGGTGGTAATCTTCTAAACGATATCTACGAGTTAAGTCTGCTGTTTTATAATAATAATAATAATAAAAGGACAATTTATACAGCGTCGTTTAGAGAATAAACTCTCCTTAACACATTGACCGCCTTGTCAGTCACGGGTGACTGACACTGGAATACTACATTGGGGTGGGGCTATGTATGTCTGTCACCAGTGGCTGACACTGAGTACCTACTTTAACTTGCCATTCAGTGCTGTCAGTCACGAGTTCTGTGTTAAACGTTACTGGGATTGCTTGACGCGGCCCTTCCGCATGTTACCGCAACTTGGCCTCAGAGTTATTTTATGACAAAACTTGTTGGCAGAGAACGTGTTAAGGGCGCTCTGATTAGGAAGTCGTACCTACTGTTATTGACAGATGACAGATTAAGCCCTTTGCCACATCTGCGTGTGTTTAGTAAAATATATTTGGTAACGAAACTGCAAAAAAAATACAAAGGAAAAACTAACTACAAATAAACCTATGTAGCTTCGATATGGTAATAGTAACACATTTGGCTTTAGGTGGAGTGTAGTATAGTATATGTATAGTATTCATAAAACATAAATTCTCAAAAGATCCATTCATTTGGCAGTTTTTCATCCAAGTAGCTAACAGTGTACGGTGCACCATTGATTGAATGATATTGTGCGACATTAGTTCAATGTCAACATACTTCATTCCTGATGAGGCAATCTTCTGGTGTATAAAAATATATTATTTTTTAACAATCTTTATTAATTTTGTTGATAAATTAAATTAAAAAGTAAAAGCCTTGATCACTTAAGATACATCTTTTTAATAAGAGAAACGAAATGAAATCAGTAAAGTTTTATTTAATTATTGTTTGACAAAAATAAACTAGAAACTCTGTAATAATATTTTATAAAAAAAAACTAATTTTTTCGACAACTTCTTGTAACAGATTCAGTTACTCTTTTTTCAAGAATACTAAAGTAACAAAATCACCTCTGTAATCAAATAGGTCCATAACATTACCAGAAAGTGTAAAAGGGTTAAAGAAGGGTCAATATTTTACCATTCCTGGACCGGAAACCGGATGGAGTCTAAAAAGGACTTGAGAGCAGCGCCAGTATTGAACAACCAATATCCAATATTTTTTTAAGAAGGCCCTGTATACCTTTTGAGGGTAGGAAAACCGATTGAAACATATGGATGGGTTATATAATATATTGTGAGATGAATATATAGAACGTAGAATATGCTCGATTTTGTAGTATTGAAGGTGATTTTTTCTCACTCAGGTGATCCCTGGTATAAAGGTAGTATTTTTTTTAGATGATTTAAGAGTAAAGAAAGATGTCGAACGGCGTATGCCAATAGGAAACAAAGTCAATGGATCCATAGATTATGTACTCGAACCGGAGAGTATCAAAATCTGCTAAGATGATAGATAAACAACGATAGTATTTTAGCACCAACTTTGAAGTATGGGAATGAAACGTAGACAAAGATGATCTGATCTCTGTGACCTAGTTGGTAACATGCTTGTCTTCCAGCCGGCCGTTGCGGGTTCGATCCCTGTTGGAGTCTAGATTTTTTTAAGTGGATTCTAGACATGTTCTTAATTTAGTTCACTTGAACATCTTTCTGGTAGGTTGAAAAAGAATGCCACATGGCAATACATCCATCAAGTTGTATTGTGTGCATCGAAAGTGTAATACAATACAATGCAATAACGTGGTAAGAGACTAAAAGGAACCGAAAAAATGCTGTATAGGTATACTGAGAAATATATAATACATGGGGTGACATTGTATGAGATAAAACTGAGTAAAGTGATAGGGATAAATGTAAACTTAAGGCTGACTTTTGAAGCAATATAAAAAGATCATTCTGAGGGGGTTTGGGCATGTAAAACGAATTAATGAGGAAGCATAACAAAACAAATATAGAATTTAAGTATGGGGTTTATTAGATGACCCAGAAAAGTGTGGTGGAAACAATGAATTATATTTTGAAGGAATGAAATATAAAACAATAGAAAAATCATAGGAGTTGTATAAAAATGTGTATGGATGTAAAAAGTGCAAAATATTTTTAAAATGGTAGGAGAACATGAGGTATGGCCAAATTAATCAAATTGTTAAAAGGAATTTTAGTAAGAAAACTTTATAATATAAAACATTAGTCGGTAACCTTTTGATTTAAGACGGCCAAATATTTTTAAAAGAAATAATAGTAAGAAACCTTTATAATATAAACCATTGGTCGGTAACCTTTTGATGTAAGACGGCCAAATATTTTTAAAAGAAATAATAGTAAGAAACCTTTATAATATAAACCATTGGTCGGTAACCTTTTGATGTAAGACGGCCAAATATTTTTAAAAGAAATAATAGTAAGAAACCTTTATAATATAAACCATTGGTCGGTAACCTTTTGATGTAAGACGGCCAAATATTTTTAAAAGAAATAATAGTAAGAAACCTTTATAATATAAACCATTGGTCGGTAACCTTTTGATGTAAGAGGGCCAAATATTTTACGTGGGGATTAGTGCGGGCCGCACTTGGGCCATATGTTATTACAGTATAACGGTCTGTAAATATGAAACCGTAATTTGCTCGTAGATGGCTCTAGTTGTCAATGTAGTGACTGTTTAACCTTGTCATTGGCGCCTTTTTTGTGTTTACATTTGTCAAAGTATTTTGACTCACAACAATGCAAGTTTAATACAACTACATATGATTTCATAGCATTGAACATGTTTGTTTTTGTGCCTGAAAACTACGATTTGCGGACAGCATTGATTTTCTGTAACCATTTAAAGAAAACTGCTGCAGAATGGCATCGAATGCTTGTCAAAGCTTACGGTGAGTATTTTCTTGGTAAATCACAGTGCTTTAAATGGTTTAAAAAATTCAAAAGTGGTGATTTTGACGTGAGAAACGAATAACGTGGAAGACCACCGAGAAAGTTTGAAGACGCTGAATTGCAAGCATTGCTGGATAAGGATGACGCTCAAACGCAATAACAACTCGCGGACCAATTAAATGTGACACGAGAAGCCGTCTCCAAACGTTTGAAAGCCATGGAAAAGATCCAGAAGGTAGGAAAATGAGTTCCACATGAACTGAATGAAAGACAGCAGGAAAACCGAAAAACCATTTGCGAAATGCTGTTTGCCAGGTACAAATTAAAATCATTTCTCCATCGAATTGTGACTGGCGATGAAAAATGGATATATTTCGAGAATCCTAAGCGTAAAAAATCATGAGTAACTCCAAGCAAACCAGCCACATCGACTGCAAGGCCAAATCGGATGAAATACAAGGCTCTATGTTTGGTGTGATCAGAAGGGTGTTATCTATTATAAGCTGCTAAAACCTGGCGAAACCGTTAATACTGAACGCTACCGACAACAAATGATGGATTTGAACTAAGCATTGCATGAAAAACGATCAGAATATGAAAAGAGGTAACACAAAGTGATTTTGCTTCATGATAATGCACCATCGCACACAGCAAAACCGTTCAAGGAAACGATTGAGGTGTTTAGTTGGCAAATACTTTCCCATGCGGCTTACTCTCCAGACTTGGCTCCATCCGATTACTACTTATTTGCATCGATGGGATACGCACTTGCTGAGCAACGCTTCACTTCTTACGAAAATGGCTCGATCATTGGTTTGCCTCAAAAGAGCAACAGTTTTTTTGGCGTGCATCCACAAATTGCCAGAGATATGGGGATAATGTGTAGCAAACAATGGGCAATACTTTGAATAAAATATTTTTTACCATTTTCATTCAATAAATGTGTATTTTCTATAAAAAAAATCCAGTGTCATATTTACAGACCTATGCATGTATTGAATTTGAAGTCAGTATTGAATTTTGAATTTAAAGTCAGTATATTATTATGAAAATGTCAAGAAGTTAAGCGATTCACAAGGACGAATAATATTTTTTTTTGTAAGAATAAAATAATAGCTATGTTATTGTTTTACGTTAAACTTCTGATGAAAAAATATACATTTTGGATAGGAAATAGAAAAATAAATTGATTTATTCATTTTATTTCAATTATTTTGAATACATGGTTTAACATGGTATATCTGGCAGGTTTATTAACCATACAGAAATGTCTTCTAATCAACAAGTGACCAATTAAAAAACAACCAACCAACACAGGTATTTTGTACTGTCATCTTCAAGTGACTCAATATTAAACTTTTCCATCAGTTTTGGAGGTTTCTTTATGTGTTTTGGTTTCTCCTTGATTATTTTCCCTATAACTAAGGGAAGAAGCAGAAGGCGCTTCTGGAGGGATCATGTGGACTGCATGGAGGATATAAGACTGGCGAAAATCGCTAAGACTGAAAACCCTAACAACAGGAGATTACCAGGAAGGCCGCCGAAAAGGTGGAAGTACAGCTGAACGTTATCATCCCAGGACAGCCCAACGTCATCAACAGGTCATACGACCTAAACCAAGAGGAAGCAGAAGAAAAATATTTAAAACAAATGAGATTTTTCGTGGCTGCATTTGACTTGCATTTTTTTTATATTAGCTTGCATTTTTTAAGTAGAGACGCGTTACTACGCGTTACTATGCGTTACTACAAACACTGTCTCGGTTTTTAGAATCACATTTAGATACAACGGTGTTACTACACCGTTGTATCTAAATGTGATTCTAAAAACCGAGACAGTGTTTGTTTTTTCGGTAATTCAGAATTGAAAAAGTTCGCTCACAAATATATGTACTACCGAACATAGTGATTATTTGCTGAGCAAACCGTTTTAACTCCTTGTAGTTTTCAGAAGGCACACTCCTATAGAAATCCACCAAGTTAGTTTTTTCCTTAAAAACCATTTTAAGTGTATATGATATCGTCCGTCACGTGCGTTACGGCGAGAATCTTGCGGGACGCAACCAAAACGCCTCGCGGGCCGCGGGTTACCGACCGCTTATATAAACGATTGCGTACTAGGTTAAGGTGTATGGATGCGTCAAAACCATTAAATGTGTGCCATAATGGAATAAAATTGTGATTTTTTCTATCTGTCCACATTAATAATATGGCGTGATAGAGATGAGAATGACGATTTTTTTTATCCGCTTATATTAAAAGGCGATTATTTCCTTTTACTCCAGGGAATTAAGAAAATCTGTCATTAGCACACATTTCAACCTATGCTTACCCGTGAGGCAGAGGTTGAAATGTGCGCTGGCAACACTTTCTCATTCGTGCGAGAATATAGCAAAGATCTGAAATCATACGTAAAGCATTTCTGTTATGAAATAGCGCTAGATAAATTCGGTCAGCACATTCTGTTAAAAGCATTTTAAAGTGAAGAATAAAAAACATTGTTTTTAAATTGTATTTTTATATATTGAATGAAAACTTAGTTTTTTTTACGCGAATTACGAACCTTTCTCTTCCAGTGCTAAACAAATTCATGCGTTCCGGTGCTGTGTTTTCAATACGCATGTAAAAATCAGCGATTTAAAATCTGAAAAATAAGAATATTCATAGTCAATCGCTTAAATTAATTAAATTTGAAATTAAAAGTGATAATAATTTAAATTTAATTGCTGAAAACATGAAAAAACTTTCGCCGACATTCACAAAACGGATGCAGAAACCATCTAATGTGAAAGCCCACTAGCTACTGAGACGGAACTCGGAACACTAACACTGTGTATGTAAACATATACCTCGAAGGAAGCAACAACTGCGAATTGAGATTCTATTTATTGCATTCCCATATATCGAAGTAGAGTGAGAGTGAGACGTCAAAAGCGTCGCTTTCTCAGTCAAAGCGGTTTTTAGAATGAATATACCTACGTCACACACTGGCACACGCTTGATTGTATTGGTGAATTTATTCCCGATTTTCACAAAATATCTCTGATGTGGCCGATAAGTGCTAATTATTATTAATATTATTTTTTTCATTCAATGCGCAAATGTATTACGGAGGAATAACTAAAATCTGAACCCAGTATTTATTATATTTATGGAAATATTAAAGTGTTTAGAAGCAATATGTACAAGTTACTCATCACAGGACAGGAAGGGTTAAATTGGGCGACATTTTCACGAAGCAAATGTTTTCGCGAGACTTGTTCCCGAGAGTCTAAGGATGACGTCCGATTGACGTGTCGAAACTAGTCGAATATTCGCTTCTGATTTATTTTCATATTTTAGTGTCTTGTGATGTTTTGGTCGATATGCAATTGTACTTTTCGTTTCATATGAATGAATGTCAAGAATCTTAACAACTCTTGATGTGGTGCGGTGCGGGCTGCCTGTCTTGAGACGGTCCCGTATCGTATTTATAACTTTCAATATTGTAACATTTTTGTAACAATTTTGATGTGTGTACTTACACACTTATGTGTCGTTTGAATTACTATATTGTAATATAATTGTTATATATTGCTTGTTTATTTTTGGTATATTTGTTATTTGTAAATAATGAAACAATCGCTACTTAAATTTTGTATGTTGTTGTAAGGTAAATTTAACCGTTGATGTACTCGTATTAACAAATAAATATAATAATACCATTCCGTGACGTAAACCAGAAATATTCAATTAATTTTTAAAATATTCGTAAACAATTTAAGGACTATTTTGAATTGATTATTTATTTAGACTGTAAACAACACTGTATTGTTTATATAGTTATTATTTATTTTGTTAACATTCCATCCTTAATTCATTAAACCTCCTTTAATACGTTAAAAGGTCGTTTTTGTTCTAAATTATGACATTTTTTTCGAAGTCATTGAAAACCCCATAGACAAGTTCTCTACCGTGTAGAAGTCTTGTCATAGGTCTTTTTTATATATTTTAAAATTTACAGAAAACATTCAGTAATTTTATAAGTAATCATTGATATATTTTTTGTAGTTAAGGCATTCACATTGTGGAGGTTTAAAGACATTGTAATGTGTTTTATCAAAGTGGAATAAACAGCGTTTGATAAAACAAATTACAATCACCATTTATATTTAATACACCTGTTACACGCAAGTCTATACAAAGGTAGTTTTAAATACAATACGGCTAATTCTCCCAATCAATCAGAAATGTGTTAAATGCTCTATCTAAACTCAGACCTTTTTTATTTTTGGTGTTTTCATGAATAAAAACAGGACCCCTCAGGGGTTATGAAAATACCCTTTTAAGGTTACACAAAAGAAAAACCAACGCCCTTATTATGGTTTCGGTATATAAATTCACAATTTTAATTTCCTCTATAATTTTGAACAAACTTTGCATTTTTACCCAAAAAACCTACATTTGTTTTTATTATATTTTTGCTATATAACCCCACAAACTTATTCCCATGGCAATCTGTTTTAGCTACCAGAGATACTAGTATGTTGATAATATTAAAATGACAATTTATACAGCGCAATTAAGATAGCAGACTCTCAAGGACGCTATAGCTTGGGATTCGAACTCATTATGGATGAAAAATGGATGGATAGGAAGGTTGTGCTTGTGGCCAGAAGATATTTACTTTCCCTCTACTTTTGCTCTATTCTACCATAAATAACACACATAATGATAATATCAATAAATACTTCAGTTTTTGACAACTAGCCTGATGATCACGCAGCAAAGTGTTGAATTGCATTGAGATTTGTAATTAATAAAGCGGAATAGAACCAAGTCACTGTGTTTTAATTTTTTCCACTTTTTTGTAACCGATAACCCTACCGGTTTCAAGGCTTTCACATCATCTTCAGGGGAGCACAAACAAGTCTTGTTTGTGCTCCCCTGAAGATGAGGTGAAATCCTTGAAACCGGTAGGGTTATATACCGTTACAAAAAAGTGGAATAAACAGTGTTTGATTTAAATAAATTACAATGTTTTTAAACCTCCACAACGTTAATGCCTTAACTATAAACACCATATGTGTTTTTATTATATATTAGGAACGACAATAATCCAGAAACGATACAACAAGGTGAACTGTGAGTTAGTCGATTGCTTACTGCAGTGGGTTTTTACCAAGGGTGGAAGACAATATTGCCTTCCGGCTACGCTCTTCAAAATGTCTCCATCATCTATTGACATGTACGAATGAATGAATGTTGCTTGTTGTTTCTACAAACTTAAAAAAAACACTTTGGATGAAAGTTAATATTTTGCTAAACTAACTTATTTTAAGAGGGTTTATGTTATGTAAATTTTATACATCGATAATTTCATACACAATTATTTTCTAACTGAAGTTAAGAAATAATTGTGAATGAATTTTAATAATTAAAACGTGATCTAATTTTAAACCAATCTAAACTGTTCAAGTATATTAATTGATTCAAAACATTTTGTAAGAGCTTATGTTTTCTAGAATCAAAGTTCTACCTGAGGATGAACCGGTTTATCAATTCTTAATCCTTGAGTAAAATTACTAAGAAAATTAAATTACTAACTTATATCGAGCCATATTAACCCGCTTGTTAGAAACAGTGTCACCTGGTTGGAAATATGCATATTAGCGTGTTTTTTCTTAAATAAGCTAATTTTATCAAAGTGCGTTACTATTTGATTTTAATAATCTTGGTACGACCTCTGTGACCTAGTTGGTAAGACACCTATCTCCTAGCCTAGAGGTTGCGGGTTCAAATCTCGCTGGAACCCAGAGTTTTTAAAAAGCATTCCAGCTTGGTTTTCACTAAAGGCCACTTTAACAACTTTCTGGTTGGTTGAAAGATGTTGCCACATTACAATAAGCCTTCCAGGTTGTATTACATACAGCAAAAGTGTAATAGAACACAATTTCTCTAAGCATGTCTTTTGAAAAGAAGAATTGTTATATTTTAGGAATATCTTAGTTAAATATTACTTTCAGACCTCATTTCGCTCCAGTTAAATAACAAAAAAAAATCAGTTTTCTTTTGGGCCAAAGGATACATAAACTTCCGATGTAACGTAACACCAACCATAAGTTCTGCTCACATATTAAACCAAGATCATTCCGCCTGAAGGTAGCCTTGAGATAGGATAGGACGAAGAAACATGTGCAGTGGGGATTAATTTAATTAGTGGAATTCCAAAGTAGTTTATTACTTAATATTCTAACATGGATTCCACAAAGTCAAAGCTGAAATATTGGGTAAATTTTATAAATAATTGGCAAATTTATTTCGTTTACGAAGTCACCTATTTAGTAATTGACGATAATTTGTTACAACGCCACTTATTTTTTTTTGTTTAATATTTATACGAGTATTACACTTTTATTGTAGGTATATTGTAACAAACTTGTGGTTTTTTTTTCTATGTGGCAAACACTTCCAACCAATTAGACAGGCGTAACATATGTTTTACCGATTATGGTTGAGAGGTTTAAACGCTTTTAGATTACACACAAGCCGATTGTTTAAAAATCATAAAAATTGCGGAAGAAAAAAAAAGAAAAAAAATTCATACAATATTTTTTTAGTCATTATTAGGAGAGGGGAGGTATATTAAAAAATACTGAATTCGAAATAGAGAAAGACATGTTTTGTTATTTAATAGGAATATAACGAGGCTGTAAACTGGTTTCAGAGTCTAGCGCCATGGACAGTAAAGGACAGTGTGAAGATCGATAAACTAGTAATACTAAAAGACAATCTCTGCTAGAGCGGAGTGTGACGACCTTTGTAGCCTAGTGGATAAGGCGTCTGTCTTTCATCCCAGGGTGGCGGGTCCGATACCTGTTAGTACTCATTTTAAAAAGAGTATTAGTCTGGTTTTTACTTCTGCCTCTTAAGTATCTTTCAGGTTGGTTATAAAAGATTGTTATGTGATCAAGAATAATAAAAAAAGGGGTCGGTCTCATTTTCATGTAAGGGTTGTTTACTACTTTTATGATTGGTTTGGAGAGAATTGTCACAAGGCAATGAATGCATTGCACCTAAATATTTACATACACTCACTCCATTTTCTGCCGTGTTAGGTAGGGAGTATACAGCGACATTATTTCCTATCTCGACACACATATTTCGCCTCGTTAACATTTACCATATACACTTTCTTATACAACTTGTACGACTTTTCTGACTTCGAACGTTTCTAAATATTCATTTGAATCCAACCGTACTTTCCATGGTCCTTCTCTATCACGTCTTCCACTTACATTTGCATAACATATTTATGCTGCCAGTCTTTTTCTTTCATTCTTTTAATATTCAACTTACTCAATATATCATCCTTATGTTCATATTCATTTCAAATCAATTCATTTTGTATCCGGTCATACATTGTCTTTTTGTGCATATCTGCTATTTTTTTTTGGCTTTTTCAATATTTTTCCACGTCCACGTTTCACTTACGTACATCATATTAAACCTTTGTTGTATACATTACAGTCTGCTGGACTTATCGCCTTCTGGAAATCTCTTCCAATCAACTAGAAATATGTTAAAGAGGCTTAAAGTAAAAATTAGACTGGAATATGTTATGGTTGCTGAAAGTGAAGAGGAACTACAAGAAGCCTTAACAACTATGGAAAGCATTCTTCAAAATAACTACAGTATGAAGATAAATAAAGACAAAACAAAGCTGCTGACTGAAGGCCGAGCGCAACACCAGATGAGAATAGTGATGTCGGGTAAACCACTAAAGAACACCAAGGAGTTTGTCTACCTCGGGAGCAAAATAACATGGTATGGTCGGTCCAAGAGCGAGGTCGACAGCCGTATACATCAGGCTAGACTTGCATTTAATAAAAGGTCGAAAATAATAGAATCAAATAATATAGACCTAAAACTGAGAATACTCCTCATCAAGACCTATGTATGGAGTATCTTGATGTACGGCTGCGAGACATGGTGCCTATCCGAAAGAGATAGACGAAGACTAGAGGCTTTTGAGATGTGGTCCTATAGAAGACTATTAGGAATTTCCTGGAGAGACCGCATCACAAATGAAGAGGTTCTCCAACGAATCGAAGGAGGAAGGCACCTGCTCAGGATCCTGTCCGAAAGGCGTGCAAGATGGATCGGTCATATAATACGACAAGAGGGCCTCTTGCATGCCATAATGGAGGGTATGACCGAGGGGACAAACTCTAGGGGACGCCCACGCCGAGAGTACCTGGAGGACCTGTTGGTGGACGTGCGCTGCTCAACATATACAGATTTAAAAAGAGCCGCACAGGACAGGGGGGAATGGAGGAGAAGAGTTGAAATTGCTGCAAACCAGTCTTAGGACTGCAACCACGGAGAGGATGTTACTTATGAAAAAATCTGAGTTCCAGCGGGATTTGTACCCGTAACCTCCGAGCTGGGCGACAAGCTTCTTACCAACTAGGTCACGGAGCTTGGCCTAGTTGGTAATCAAAGTTGTTACTAAAATACTATAGTGGACTATCATTTTAGCAGATTTTTATACTGTACGGCTCGAGTATACATATTTAAGGGTCTCATCGATTTTGTTTCCAATCGCTATACTCTAAGTTGTACTGTACCATATATAATAAAATTCAAAACGATGATTGCAGAGATACGATTTTTAACGATACATGTAGGGGAAGCGGAACTGTTGATAAAATCGATTAAAAACATCTGAACCCAAACATATTCAATATTGTTTTTAATTAAATCGTTCTGATACATATTTAATTAAAACGTCCTGATACATATTTAAATAAAGTTAGGCCACTTTAACCACGCTGTAAAATATTTGTTACTAATTGATTTGATGAAGCCACTGCGAGTTGTAGCAAAAACATCCCAAACCAGAGAACATCAGTTCAAAAGTAAACACTCAAATGTCTACTGGGTTAATAATGTTAATTAAAAAGTTTATTTACGCCGAAAGGGATACTTTAAATTAATCAAAATACCCTTTGGATCGGGCGATAGTTCTCAGTTGTTCATATGCTGAAATATATATTTTGAAAGTGATATTATGGATTCATTGTCTAATTAGGATTAAAACGATACAACCCATTTTTGGATTAATCCAAATATTAATCGAATTTTAATATTCATGTACGATATTTTATACAAAGAGAAATACCCAAAACCATTATACGGACAGAGGGTCCTCCTATCGGTTTCTCTCAACATACCAATTAAATTTAATTTAAAAAACAAAAACAACATTTCTACGACAAATTCAGCGGATAAAATGAAATTTCTTGAAGAAATTACAAAATGTTAGAACATTTTACTTATAACATTATTTTTATGGACCGTGAAGTTCTATAAAAGCTAACAAAACTTCATCAATCCTTTGATCGCTACCCTGGGAGTTTATGACAGTATGTCCAATCTACCTTTCCGTTTAAGCACAGGCTTTCGTCGCATCATCTGTTGCCTGACTAGTCCACCAATAGTAGGTAGAACCAAGGTCTGAGTGAATTTGATGGAATGCAAGTAGTCTGAACGAGTGGATATGTAAATATTTAGTATAAAAAAATAGTTGTAAACATTGTTATCTAGTTATAAGTAGTACGTATGTGTTACCTGTTTCTAAGTAATTAAATATGAAGATTATTTTAAATAAAATCACAAGTAGAGTATTAAAATTAAGTAAGCTAAAATATGTACTATGTTATGTTGTTTATACTCGTAGTTCAGGCATTAACGTTGTGGAGGTTTAAAGACATTGTAATTTGTTTTTATCAAACACTGTTTATTCCACTTTTTTGTGACGGTATAACCCTACCGGTTTCAAGGCTTTCCCCTCATCTTCAAGGGAGCGCAAACAAGACTAAATGCTGTTCGAACTGGTACCGATATACACGCTTCAACGGCTGGAGGCTGAGGGGTGAGGGAGGCATGGGACAATTTCGGCCAAGAGCGGAGAGATTTTTGGGAAATAACTGTTCAACAGATGATCGGATCGGTGTACTGATTTAGAAATTTCTAGGGCCTCAAATCTGTCCAATTTCTTTCCGTTACTACTGATATGTAAGAATTTGGCATCATCGATAGAAAAAGTATGGTTTTCATGGTGACAATGATTAACCATTTCAGAATAAATTAGAGGATTTGTTAAGGCGGATTTGTGTTCACGAAATCTCTTTTCAAAAGATCTTCCTATCTTTTTTATATAGAATTTATCACAGTCAGCACATACAAGTTTATACACACCAATGTGAAAGGCAAAAATGGAATACTTAGCAACATGTGTTAAATGTTAATAAAAAAGAATGAACAAAAAAACAATACTAATTTTACAAATTTGAAAGGAAAAATTATCAAAGAGTTTTACTCTACTATAAAAATATTAACATTGAATACAAAAATATATTGTTTAGAAAAGTTTTTTTTGAGTATAGATTTACACTTGATAAATATTGAATAAATTTTAAGCGCCGTGACTCTTTCAAGGAGATTTAGATTATATTACCCTCAATTTCTCTTTTTTTACTTTGCGGAAATCCGGCTATTGGCATGATGGCCTTCGTGGTCTAGTTGATAAGACGCTTGTCTTCTAGTTTGAGGATCGTGGTTCGAATCCCATTGATGCACATATTTATTAAAAAAAGGTTACAGTCTCGTTTTCATTTCAGGCTTATGTGACTCATTTCTTGCTAGTTTTGGGAGATCGCTAAATAGCAATAAATCCTCCAGGCTGTAATGTTTATAATCTTCTCCCTGGCTCCATCCCAACTCATTGTCTGCGAATACTGTTGGGGTCAGCTCTCCTCGTCCTCAGGTTGTATGCTCTTCTGTCTCGGACTACGTCCCCCAGGCCGTGCCTCTGCATCATGTTATCTTTTTGCACCACCCATGAATTCTTTGGTCTTCCTCTGGTTGTTATTCGAGGAAGATCCATGGAGATTGCCTGGTTCACAATGTGATCGAGTGCTCTGCGTCCAACGTGCCCATACCATCTCAATCGCCTCTCCTCCATCTCGCTGTTGATGTCTGTAACACCCAGGCTTCCACTGTAATGTTTATAACGAAAGGAAAAAACTTAACAATAACGTTATGGTACAAATCATCTTCTTAATAGAATGTTATGCCTAATTCATTAATAATTCCTATAGCAAAAACGAAAGACCTTCCAATGCGCATTTTTGTATTGTAATGTTTTTCACTTTTATTGTAAACAGTACAGCTTGGCGGGTTTATTGCTCTGTGCCAATCTTTTCCAACTCATCACAAAGGTTGTTAAATACGTCGTGAGGGAAAATTAGACAAATCATTTTTATAAAATATTGGGTATGAGCTGCAAGTCAGGCGTCATAATAACCAGACTACGAAAGTCGTTATTTTTTAGATACTTCTGCTGTTTTGTACATTTTCTAGTTATGGCATCGTACTTTTCACCTTTCAAATTCTACTTTCGACCTCTCCATTCTCATACATTCTTAATTATACTCAAGCATATGTAAATAAAGTTTGAAAAATTTCCAGATTACAATAATCCGATTTTCTAGTAAAAATGATCCAATAGTTAAGCAAATATAGAACCATGGTTTGCATATTCTGCGAAGAAACATTTTATCTATTTACTCTATGGAATATTTAAAACAAAATAAAAACAAAGTATCTGCACGAACTTTATTATAATTCATACAAGGGGCTCCGCTTTTGCCCGCTCTGAAACCCAACCCCGTGCTGGCACTGCGCGCCCTCTTAAAACTTTTATTATTGTTTCATTTATAATATCTGTTTATTTTTGTTACACATCACTGAAGGTTTTAAAAGCTGAACAATGTGATTTACATAGCATTAAATCACTGTTTTAGAAACGCTACTTCGATGTTTTTCCTTGGTGGCAATACCCTGCATTTTCGTTTCAAGTAATATAATTAACGACTTAACAGCTATTAAGTGCCAGTATCACAATTAAATCAGTTAAAAAGGTGTATCAAAATGTTCAGAAATGAGAATAGAATTAACACACGTGAATACTTACAAGTAAAAACACTCCACACTGTCGAAACACGTTTTACGAGTATGTGTCAGAAAAAAATACAGTTTTAAGTTAATTAAAAATATGAGTAAAGTTGTTTGAAAGTTGGATAAAATGTCTTATCTTGATAAAAAAAAAGAAATATACAGCGACTAAATATTTTTTACTCCCAAATTAGAGACGACAAAGCTCGAAGCGTTTCACAATAAATTTTGAATATCAAGCCAAGCTGGAAGAAATATTTAGAGTTGGATTTTAATCTACTTGAACAACAGATGGCAAAGAGTTGCTACTTCAAAAAACTAAGTTAAAATATCCGGACAATAAAATTCAGTAGCTATTGAACAGTTTTAAACGTCGAAATTTTATAATTTTTTTATACAAATTTAACATTTTTATTTTTGTTAGTGGTCGTGATCTAGATGTTTGCATTAACACCAAGCAAGCGAGCGTCCCAGCTTCGATTCCTAGATAATTCACTGTTGGACTGGTTTTAAATCAGAATTCACGTTTTTATGTTGTTTATAATTTGATTATCGTTTTTAATGCTTATTATCATACACTCTAATAAAGCTGAGCGGAAAAAATAACGCAATGTAAAAAACTCTACCTGACGAAATACTGCAGCAGATTTAACCAGCCGATGGTTTTGGAATATTAATGTCCTTACCATCAACACTTCGAGCTAGATTTACTAAGACAATGTGCTTGTTGAAGCGCAACAGCTTACAGAGTATAAATTAATAGGCGCACGCACACGTGTTTTCAATCTGTAGGACAGTTCAATAACTTTTATCCATATTCATCGATCTTATTTCTCATTCAAGTTCATATTAAAAAAAATTATTCAGTCTAAATTCATTCATTCGAAATGCCAAATTCACTCCAGTGTACTCTTTCAACCTTACTTATAGAGTATCGGTCTCTAATTTATATCCATCCTAAATAACTACATTTCTTTTTCCGTAATATCTCAGATCACATAAAAAATACAGGCACTCTTTTTTTATGAGCTTTCAGAATTAATGACGAGATAAAAATGTTTGTAGCCTACTTGGTATTTTATTGGTTCCCATATTTAAAAAAAACTGTTCTAATGTGGTTTGAACTTACGTATTTATTTCTTCGCTGCTCCATTTTTCTTTCACTGTCCTTCCTCCCTTCAAATCATTGGGGACATTGAAAAAGAAATATTTTGCATCGTTTTTCTTCATTATTTAATTATTTACATCTACATATGGTACATACATACCAACACGCTATTTTCTTATCGGCGTAAGCAGAGAGGACAGACCGCCAGACTTTCTTATCTCGACACATATACATCCTTCGCCTCTTTTATATCCATATCCTTTTCATATAAATCCTGTGATTTCAATAACATTCAATGTTTCCTTCTTTAAAAATATAATTCATTATAATTTCACTCTCTCTCTACGTTTGTTTCATTTATGATTTTGTTTCGTCTGACTCAATAAACTATTTTCAGTTTGTGTGTAACTAAAACAAATTATAACCTCTTAAAACTCAATAATTGGCACTTAGTATACAATTGACTCATCTTGTGAGGCTTTTAATAAAATGAGAAGCGTATTCTGCGATGATGATATAAACTTGAAACTTCGACAACGGTTAGTCAAATGCTACGTTTGGTCAGTGTTACTACATGGAGTGGAATCATGGACCCTCAAAGTTGGTGGTATGAACCGACTGGAAATATTCGAAATGTGCATACACCGAAGAATGCTACGGATACCCTGGACGGATATGGTCAGCAACACGAGGGTTCTTCAAAGAGCCAAAGTTGATAGAGAACTGCTGACTAATATTAAAACCCGAAAGGTGTCCTGTTTGGGTTATGTACTTAAAGGAACAAAGTACAAATTACTGCACCAAGGCAAAATAGAGGGTCGAAGAGGTGTTGGCAGGAGGCAAATCTCCTGACTCTGCAATATACGTGATTGGACTGGCATAAGGGGTTGGAGATCTTTTTCGGGCTGCCGGGGGCAAAGATGCCTACTTTCAGGTGATATTCAATGTTGGGGGGACCTGATATGATACAAGGAAGAAGAATATACAACTCTTATAAGATTGGTTGAAAAATATTTGCCGATTGTGGTAATGACTAATTAAAAACTCATTAAAAATATGATCCTGTACATTTTGTTCCATTTTTTTTATAATGATGCTATAATTTGGCGCATCAAGCCTTTGAACATATCCTGTAAAGATATACAATAAACATGTCATGCATTAAATCGATAGTACCACAAACTCACTTTGACACAGGACTATATTTAATGCCTGAAGGCTTTTGAAATATGCAGGCTTTTCCGATATTCAATATTCCCATGTATAAAATAGATATGGCTTTTTTGCACAGTCGATTGTTATTATTCTGCGAAACGTGGGTGTTGGCTTTTGTGAGTTGAACTATTGAAATGAATTTTCATTTTTAAAAGTCTGTTTCCATTTGCTATTGACGCTCTTTGATTAATTAATTAACTTGTTGACTATTTCCCCTCAACATGCAATAATAAATAAATATTTCAAATTATGGTTTGTCGATTTCCTTCGTTTATTGACAAATTGCTTTTTGCCATCTATAGTTATGAGTTTGATCCCAGATTGTGAAAAAATGACAGTTTTTTACATTCTGTTCTCTAAATATCATTCGATTGAGTTATATCGAGTTATATTGAGTTATTATATCCTACAATACACAAACTGTCCAATTCGAAAGGTGACTGATGGAACATAAAATACAAAACATTGTTTATTTTTAGTTTCAAATACCTTTTATTCAAAATACATTCCTTGTGAGTCAATACAATACTATAAGTGGTTGTAAAATTTTCTGAAGCACTCCTAAAACTCATTCTTCGGAATGGTCTCCAAAATAACGGTTGAAGTTTTCTTGATGTCTAAAATCGTGTCGAAACGCTTTTCTTCCATCGCCATTAGTCCCATAAATTTTGTCTTTTCTATGTTAATTTGACGACTTATTCCTTTGTTGTAAATCTCCATAGTAGGGGTATAATAATAATTTTGGAATACATATTAGTTAATATCACGACATGGTCATCAAATCTAAGATTAATGGTTATTTATTGATAGGTATCCTTTATGTACCCTTATCATTACATGGCTTAAAAAAAACCAAGTGCGTTATCGAACAATTTAGGAGATGTATTTTCTTCTTCGGAAGCTTCGTGGCATAGTTCGATACCCGTGGGATTTCAGATATAAAAGAATTTATTCTCACCTAGTTTTTATTTAAGGTTTTACTATTACCTTTCTTTTTATTTGGAAGACATTGACGTATTTCAATGAACCCGCCAGGTTGTGTTTTATACAATGAAAGAATAGTAAAACGACTTATTTCGACAATGGTCTGACATTGATTGATACTTGCTGTAGAACCGTAAATATTATTGAAAGTTTTTCATAATACTTAAAAAAATCACGGATTTTCGGTTGAATCAAAGGCTCTTTTTCATATTTAATATAAAACGAAAAAAAATCATAAACTTGGTATATCTCTATAACGTCTTAAACTACTTGTTTGTGGTCCAGAGGGTGAGATATATCCACCCCCTTTCAAACTACGGTTATTTATCAACACTGTTAAATTTTTATAAAATATTTTTAAAACTAACATTTTATGTAATAATATTTACGGACGCAAGAGTTCTTTTACAAAAAAATATATTCTATAATATTTAGAATTTGTGGCATTACGGACCATGAAACTGTTTTTTCTTTCTCATAAAATAATTCAACAAGGTTTAAAAAACATTGTATTTGCTATGGGGAATTTCCCAACCATTTCAAATGAATTTACATATTAAACAGATCGTTTGCGTTAATAACAAATTTTTTGCATTTTCTGTCTCATTAAATTGAACAGTTTTTTAAGCAATTCTCGATAATTTTTGAAAAGATAATAATTTTCTTGACTTCATACTAAAATAATCTATTTGTTTTCCACAATACAACAGTTACGGCTTAAAACGTTTTAAATGATATCTTAAATGAAAAGAGCAAGTTTATATAATTATGATAAAATGATAATTTATACGGCATCGCTTAGAGAGCAGACTCCTCATGGACTCTTAGCCTACTGCTACTGATTGATTAAAAAATTTACAAAAAAATATATAAAATATAATTATAGGCAGGCGGTGGCTGCGGCTGTTAAAGAAAGAACTTTCCCGCATCTGTATATTTTAAGAAAAACATATTAGGTAAGAAAACCACAGAAACCTTATAAAAGGAAGACGAACTACAAAGAAATATTTCTAGATATTCCATGGGATACAAAGTATCCGCTTCCAGCACCATATCTCTAATACATCTGTTATCTTGGTATCCCTCTTTTTATTTAAAAAAACCTACAATTAAGTGCCTGAATAAAATAAAAAAAATGTATTCCACATCATACGAAAGTCCACGCAATACTCCAGCCCGTGTTGTCTTGTTATGCAAGAGTAATTTAAATAATTACTTATAATTACATTGTAAGATAATAAAATATTTTGCCTCGTGGATATACAAGGAAATGTGTAGCTTGGTTAGTTTTTATAAGAATCCAAATATTTTGCCTCGTGGATATACCAGGAACGTGTAGCTTGGTAAGATCCCTTGTTTAGTTCCTATAAGCATTCAAATATTTTGCCTCGTGGATATACAAGGAACGTGTAGCCTGGTAAGTTAACTAGTTTAGTTCTCATAAGGATTCAAATATTTTGCCTCGTGGGTATACAAATAATGTAACCTGGTAAGATAACTAGTTAAGTTCTATGTTGTTTATAGTTAAGGCATAAACGTTGTGGAGGTTTAAAGACATTGTAATTTATTTTTATCAAACACTGTTTATTCCACTTTTTGTGACGGTATAACCCTACCGGTGTAACCGGTATAACCCTAAACAGTGTTTGATAAAAATAAATTACAATAGTTAAGTTCTTATGAAGACTCCAATATTTTGCCTCGTGGGTATACAAATAATGTAACCTGGTAAGATAACTTGTTAAGTTCTTACGAGGACTCAAGGAAGCGTGCGCATACAAGGAGCGTGTAGCCTGGTAAGTTAATTAATCTAGTCCTTATAAAGATTCAAATATTTAGCCTCGTGGATATACAAGGTACGTGTAGCCTGGTAAGTTAATGAGTTTAGTTCTTATAAGGATTCAAATATTTTGCCTCGTGGATATAAAAGGAACGTGTAGCCTGGTAAGTTTACTAGTTTTTTTCTTGATTGATTTAATATGAGCTGACAGTCTCATACGTGTATCTTGTTGTAAGGAAAAATATTATCCTTTCGCCTGACAAGCCTGTTAGGCTCACTGTTTCCAACAACAGATCGAAGTTCAATTGAGTTTTTGAGGTTTACAGTTCAAAGATTAAAACAGAAAAAAAACATTGCTGTATGCGTTCAGTTTTTTCAATATTGTGATAAAGTATATAAAATAATTAAGTATGTCCGTATATAATTTTTTTAATAATTTCTACTTAGAAAAACCATAACCATGACCCCATATGAACCCCAGTACATGATGTACATGTAATTTTATGAATTTATTTCTTCATTGTATAAAAAAACTGGCAGCCTAATTGCCACCACCTTCCTAACCTTGCACTCAACATTTTTTTTGTAATACTTTTACTTGGTGGCTTTGAATCCCGAGTTAAAACGCCCTTAAGGAGAATGTGCTCTGTAAACTGTCCGCTATATAAAGTTATCTTTGTTATTACGACTATTATTGGACATATATTCTACCGGACAAAAAAATGATGAAGTTAAATGGCTGCAAAAATATTTTGCTGATTTTTAACTTTACCCTGACAAGTCGAGTTTAAACTCCAATTATTCATTTATTTTTTTCAAGTCCTTGGCACATTACATGTTTCCCTAATTTGTACAAGAACCAAACATTACAAGTACAAAAACATAAATAAAATGATTCAAAATTTAAGACTTGTTGGATTAAAACAATAGTAAAAATGAACACGTTACACTGAAACATTATGACAAAATAAGGTATGTTAAATAATACGAAAATTTAATTATTTCCAGTATTTCACATAATTTAAAAGTTTTTTTCCTGAAGAAGCTGAGCGACATATGAAACACGTCTATATAAATAATAAATAAATAAATAAATAGAGGTTTATTGATAGCAACAGTATGTACATAATACATTTAGACACATTTCAAGAACACATTAAAAAGATAATACATTGAAAAACAGAAGCTATCAAAAGGTCTGGGCTCTTCTAATAACATCCTCCCGGCCAAGATACACCCCACCTCGTAGGGCGAGCCCAGCCATGGGGACACCATATGTTTTTCAGCCCACACCCTTGAGGACGCACACACGGTTAAAAAGTGTGATTGCTCTACCTACCGGCATTTTTAAAATCAGGTTGGTTCGGTTTATAACATAGGTTGATTGAATGACATCTATGGATGTGTTGTCGCAGATCTGGAACATACAAACCATGACTATTCAGGGCGAATGGATTAACAAGAATACCCGTGAGCAAACACCCAATCGAAGAAATCTTCCATTCTCTAATGATCCGTTACTAAGTTTACATCTGTTACAAAGTGTATTATTACTAGGTATGCTTATCCCTTTCTGGTTGGTTGGAAGAGATTGCAACATGGCAATAAACTCACCAGGTTAAAAAAATACACTTAGATAAAGCCAGGGATAATATCCATATTCTTTCATGTAGAGACAACGGAGAAATCGTTTTTGAACCCTTTCTAGCATGAGTGAATACGTAATCTCTTCTGGCGCCCATATTATATATTAGAGCATTATTCTAAATGACAGTTCTTGAATCCAGAAACATGAGCGGATAACCTTATATAATGATGCGACGACAACCATTTATATTCCATCTGACAAGGTGTCTTCTGAGAAGTATGTTAAAAGTATCAATATTCTCAGTCTTTCGATTATTTCATGGAAGTTTACACCAAAATAAAGAGACAGATACTTGGAAAGCGGGATCAAGATAACCAGGAAAGATATTTACTATATTTGTGTTGTGATCATTATAATTAAAGGTCGTGTTGTAAAATGTAGGAACATAATGAAATGTTGCTAATTACTCTTATTGAGAAATTTCCTATTTGATGTTGATGAAATTTGCGGCTTCTGTCTCTAAATGTGGTTCCATGAATGAGATAATTTAGAATACATACACAGTTATTTCTAAAAGGCTCTTCGTTCATTTGCGGATTAACCTCTTCGATCCCATACTTTCTTATAATTTTTTTTAAAATTTTAAAGGCTGTCATTTTCAACATCAAATACATAGAACTAGTTAATTTATGGTTTATTTAATATTTATACAGCTTGACAAGACCTTTCTTTTTTACAATAGAAGATTATATTAACGTATTATTTCGATTATTTTATCAAAGAATATAACGATTTTATGCATATATTATTCTTATATAAAGTACTTAAGTGTGGATATAAGCAATCAATGATAATTTATAAAGATTAGGTATTAGCAATCAATGATAATTTGTAGTGGGTATTAGCAATCAATGATAATTTGTAGTGGGTATTAGCAATCAATGATAATTTATAAAGATTAGGTATTAGCAATCAATGATAATTTATAGTGGGTATTAGCAATCAATGATAATTTATAAAGATTAAGTATAAGCAATCAATGATAATTTATAGTGGGTATTAGCAATCAATGATAATTCATAAATATTAGGTATTAGCAATCAATGGTAATTTATAAAGATTAGGTATTAGCAATCAATGATAATTTATAAAGATTAGGTATTAGCAATCAATGATAATTAATAGTGGGTATTAGCAATCAATGATAATTTATAAAGATTCGGTATTAGCAATCAATGATAAATTATAAAGATTAGGTATTAGCAATCAATGATAATTTATGGTGGGTATTAGCAATCAATGATAATTTATAAAGATTTATTGAATTAAAAAAAGAAAAAAAAATGTATCAAGATTATTGAACTGAACTAATAGTTGGCCAAATGCTTCAGGATTTTTTGCAATGCCTTTTGCTATTTTAAACAAAAATAACTATTTATACTTAAGGGAGGCATGTGCATTTTAGGCTAATGCGTTATTTATTTATTTTATTTATTTATTTATTTTTCTCAAAACAGGCTTATTCCAACTACTTTGAAAATATACAAGAAATATTAACATTAAAAAATAAAGAAAAACCATGTGAAATAAAAAAAAGTATCATATACTCGTATGCATACATATATACACACAAACATACACATATATTCAAAGTCACTTAAACTCGTTGATGAGTGCTTTCTATAGCGCTCAATCTTAGAAGAAAATTTACTTTTGCTTTTGGTAATGTGATATGAAATATGTCAATATCCGAAGCAGTCCCGTTTAAAAGAGTTAAGTCCCTTCCAACAGGCATAGCAACTGGAAGACCCATTCTTGCGCATGTTATTGAGGATAGTTCTTGCCGGCGCAGTCTAGTGTATTTATTAAGATGGTTTGGGTATGTGGAACGTTGAGATGGTTTGGGTATGTGGAACGAATGAATGAAGAAATGATAACAAAACATAACACATTAATCAACAATTCTCGGGACTAACCAACAGATGGCGCCTCTAATAACAAATCAGTAAGTGCAAACCTTTAGAAGTTACGTGTCAAACTTTCATGATATTCCGACATTGTATCATTGAGTTACAGTAGTTTTAGTGATGCTACTTTTGCTATTTTCAAAACAATGGAAAAAGCCGAATTTTGTGTGTTGATAAAACATTGCTTTTTAATGAGGAAAAATACCGTTCAAACTCAGCGATGGCTTGGAAAGTGTTATCCGGGCTCTGCTCCGTCGAAGACAACCATTTGTCGGTGGTATGCTGATTTCAAACGCGGTCGTACAGACACAAATGATGCTGAACGCTCTGGTCGTCCAAATGAGGCTGTTACACCAGAAAACATAAAAACTCTTCAAAATCGTGATGAAAATTCTGACATTCTGAAGATATCATTTGGTAGTGTTTACACTATTTTGCATGAACATTTGGTCATAAAAAAGGTTTTTTCGAAATGGGTGCCGCGTTTGCTACAATGGCACAAAAACAACAACGCATCGATGATTCATAGCGCTGTTTGGTACTGTTTACGCAAAATAAACAGGAGTTTTTGCATCGGTATGTGACAATGGATGAAATTTGGAACCACCACTATACTCCGGAATCAAATCGGCAGTCAGCTGAGTGGAGAGCAGTCGGTGAAAGTCGTCCAAAGTGACCAAAAACTCAACAGTCGGCCGGGAAGGTTATGGCCTCGGTATTTTGGGATGCGCATGGTATGTTATAATATACATCGATCACCTTGAAAAGGGAAAAACCATCAATAGCGAATATTACATAGCATTATTCTTGATTAGAATCATGCATACAATGTATTCCAACCATACAAATCAGGAGGCAATATATTCCATCCATACAAAATAAAATCAGTAAAGTTATACAGTAACGAAAAATAAAAAATCTTATTTTCATATTTAGAAATACGAGGCATATCCAGAAAGAAAGTGTACTGAATTTTTGTAGGCTACAATTTTTTTTATTTAAACAAAAAAATTACGTGGTTACCGTAGTACATATGTAAGCTATTTTTCGACATAGTCGCCATTCCTCTCAATGCAGGTTGTGAAGCGGGGTATCAACTTTTTTATGCCTTCCTCGAAGTAGTTTCCCGCCAACCCCTCCGTCCACTTCTCCACCTCCTCCTTTACATCCTCGTCGGTTGAAAACCTTTTTCCACCCATGTGCAGCTTCAGGGAGGTAAAGAGATAGTAATGTGAAGGTGCTAGGTCAGGGGAATGCGCGGGATGGTTCAGGACATCCCATTTAAACGAGGTGAGCAGTTCCTTCGTGGCGTTGGCCATGTGTGGTCTGGCATTGTCGTGCAGCAGGCAGACTCCCTTTGTCAGCATGCCCCTCTTCTTGCTCTGAATCACCCTCCGCATTTTTTTTAGGGTCTCACAGTATCTTGCAGAGTTGTTGGTCTCCCCTTGAGGCATATATTCAATTAAAATTATGCCTTGACAGTCCCAAAACTCGTATGCCATGATTTTCTTGGTTGAAATTGTGGTTTTGAACTTTTTGACGGAGGGTGAAGAGGTGTGACGTGACCGTTTTTAAACTCGCAACACCACTTGTACACACTCGTACGATTCAAAGCTTTATCACCATATGCAGTTTTTACCTCATTATAAACTTCAACCGGAGGTTTTCCCTTCCAAACGAGATAACGGATGACGCCGCGTATTTCGCACTTGGCGGGAGGTTGGATTGACATTTTTCACGAAACGTGTTGTCGCGTCGACACTTCTCAACGTATTGACCTCGAACTGGTCTCGCTGCGGAGGGGAAGGGTCAGGCTACACGGAAGTGTAGCCAACATGTCAAAAATAAAATCCATCCGGTCGTGAGAGCCTCAGTACATTTATTTTCTGGATACGCATAGTACATAAGTGACAGAAAAAATGTCATTGCTCTCTCGGAAAAAGGAGGGATCGTAGATACGAAAGCAAAATCGTGAATAAAATACGTTACATAATTGACTTAGAATGACAATCGCTGTTAGTAAGATGAACGTTAAACCTCAATTTAAAGGACTTCACGATGTCTGTCTTTACTATCGTCTCGCGGTCTGAATTTGTTCAATCACTTCAAAAGAACGCTTCTTAGAGGAAGTATAATCGGTTTTACGGTATTCGATATTCGTGAGAAAATTTATTTATGAAACGTTTTTTTCTCTCTGGATGACGGGGTATTGAGTTTTGATCACAAACTGCTTTGTTCAAGTGAATGGAGCTTTCAAGTTTAGAAATCTTGATAAGTCAATTACGGTGGCTGGCTTATTTTGATAAGATAGTTTCTGAAGCTTTTTTTTTCATATACAAAAACCCTTGGAGAAATTGAACAAAGATTTTTGTACAAAATTTATTATTTATAAATAATAATAAAATATTAAAATTTTAATTATCAGTAAACTTTAAATATTTTACGGTACATTAAAATATTTCATAGTATCACGCATAGTTTCGTCACTTCAGTAGGTCAGTGAGGATATTGAAAAATATATATAATATAATATATGGCGAAAAAAATTAAACATTCACTATTTCGTCATGACCTCAATGCTGAGGAAATACAAAACATAACCCAACAAATGTTTTTTTTTTTTGAGAAAAATAGTGCGGTGGTTTCCAATTAAATAGGAATTGTATACATGTTGTATATATTGTGAGCTCTGTCGCCAAAATACAATTTTTATAGGTGTAGTATTAAATCACATAGAAAATGGGCGCTAATTGATGTTAAGTGAGAGAAAGTGTATTTTAGAAATATTTTGAGATATACTCGTAATAACATATCTCTACACCACGACAGATAAAAGCCTCAAAACTGGATTATTTTTTTAATTTGTGTTTATTAAAAACGATGTTTTAAAAATTTTTTCTCGATTTTAATTGAAAAAAGAAAACAGAATAAATAAATGACATTTTCATGTATTTTTCCAGCTTGGCCAAATTAAAAATAAAGCTTATAGTGCAAATATTGTAATACCACTTAAATCCTTAAGTTTCCAGCCTGAATTAAGCGCGTGTAAAGATCGATATCAGGCCAGTCATACCCAGCGCATGGTCAGGTGATGTTAACATTTGATACATCTTCCCTTAGTAGTAAATCTGGATGGATAGTCATTTGAATGATTTATGCGACCACGTAACTTGCTTCATTTACTTTTGTCTGGTTGGTTGGAAGAGATTGCCGCCTGGCAATAAGCCCGCCAGATTGTATTGCAATAAAAGTGTTAAATAAATAATTTAATAAATCTCAGAGATTGTTTATTGACCTTTCCAGTTCACCGCTCCTCTTTTTTTACGTCGTCCTTTACTGTCCATGCAGTGAGACTCTGGAATCAGTTATAAACCAATATAAGACTCGCTCCGTCCTTGGCATGCTTTAAAAAGCGACTGAAAAAACTCTAAATTTCTAGTCAGTAAAATAACGTGTTTCATTCCTAATTTTTTTTATCCTTTCCTCTCCTTTTATTTTGATTAATGATATCTCACTTTATTTGAAAAATAATATTCGGGTGATTGCCCGTCTTTGTGGGTTTCGTGGGCATGTGCTCAGGTATATGTTTATGGGTTTCGTGGGGATGGATAGTCATTTGAATGTTTTATGCGACCATGTAACTTGCTTCATTTACTTTTGTCTGGTTGGTTGGAAAAGATTGCCGCGTGTTAATAAGCCCGCCAGACTGTATTTGCAATAAAAGTGTTAAATAAATAAATAAATATATCTAATAGAGGCGATAGAATACGTGTTGTTATTATAAATTCACCACATTATAGACTGCATGTTACTAATAAATATCAAATAAGCATTATTATTGTCCAAATAAATTTAAAAAAAAAAATCAAGTAATAAACTATTAAAAATTCTAAACGGTACTTGGGGGGTTAAAACTTCAAAGGGAAACCAAAGCAGACCCTTGTATCGTCTATTTGTAATTAACCATTCCAGATTATTATGATATTTCGATTCCCAAAATGCCATTTGCATACCAAATCCACGCCACTAAATTGGAGAATATCCCTGAGATTTCATTACATTGTATCAACGTTTACATTCATTGCGTGGGATAGTGGATAGTTGTGGACTTAACTAATGAGATTTTTTTTAACTAAATTGTCCTCGGAGGTTAAACTACGAGTATACGACTCGGTTTTGTTGGAGGCAGACAACTGGAACGAATAACCCAGAATTGAGTTAAAAATATGATCATTATGCTATGTTTTTGTTAAAATTTATGTGTTGACTATGTTGAATATCTTGTTATAAAAGTTTTGTTCAGAAAATAGAGTTTAAAAATGTAGACATTCATATTCATAAAGTTTTGTTAATTATAACTGTTTTTTTTTTTAAATTTATACCGTGAAATAATATTTTTAGTTCTTTTTATTGTATTGTACGAGTATAACATTTTCGTAGCATATAGTGGAAACATTAGTCTGAACTAAAGAAAAAAAACATTAGTCTAGATTAAATAAAAAAACATTATTCTGGATTAATTAATGTGAACTATTTATAAATTTTATTTATTTTTATTAAACACTTCATTGTAAATACAATCTGGCTGGGTTTTCACCAGACGGCAACCTCTTCCAACCAACCAGAAAAAACTAAATAAAGCAAGTTATTGAAAAATATTTAGATTATTCATATTTATTCATTTATGGACATAAAAATATGAAAGTAAAAGTGAGATATTATCAATCACAGGAAAAGGAAAGGATAGTGGAGAGGAAAGAGAAACCACGAATGAAACACGTTATATTGCTGACTAGATATTAATAGTTGTTTTCAGTAGCTTTTTAAAGCATACCAAGCTTGGATCGAGTCTAATATTGGTTTGGAACTGGTTTCAGAGTCTCACTGCATGGGCAGCAAAGGACTACGTAAGAAAAAAAAGAACAGTGAACCGTGAAGGCCAATACACAATCTCAATTAACTGATTATATTGAAAAGGGACTTTAATCTGAAATTAAGAATGTGGATTAGATTTTAGATATTTATAGTATGCCGTGGATACTAACTCGCCTAAGCCCTACAACTCATCGAATGAGGTGCATGATCACGCGGTAACTCACTGAAATTCCGTGCGGATTATCGTCGGTTCAAATCCCGCGGTGTGCTACTCCCCTCGAAAGACGTAGACATATTTTCCGCCTAGTAATCGGCTACATAAGGATACTAAATGTACTTACAGTAGGTAACTGTACATTATTGTCGAAATATTCTAAGTAAATTTTAGAATAATTTTGTTTAAAAATATACCAAACAAATTGTAGGGCTAACAAAATAGAACACTTTTTTAACAGCAAACTAGCACAGGTAATTGCTGTTAAACGATGAAAATAAATCCAACGAAACAGCAAAGTAACATTTATTGATTCCATTTCGTTCACAAACGCTCTGAAATAATTGGATACCATTTGAATATTGGACATTGGCAATTTTAATAGGAAAGGTCGATATATACGTGAACATTTATCATTTGGGAGTATCGTGTTTCACCTTTTGTGTTTAATTCAGTATTTGGATGAGGGGAAAATATTTTTTGATATTATTGATTTGTTTAAAAAATCAAATCAATATAAAGACAGTCATATCAATCCAGTAAAGGTCATGACCGCCTACTGCAATCTTTGGCAAATGCCACTAAAGTTTCCAGCCTCAATAAGTCAGATACTATATGGACATATATCACAACGCCGGTCATACTCATTGTATGGTCGGTTTATATAACGACAGAAGACATAGTTTTAATATTGTAATTTATTTTATCAAACACTGTTTATTCCACTTTTTTGTAACGGTATAACCCTACCGGTTTCAAGGCTTCCACCCCAATTTTTGTGCTTCCCTGAAGATGATAAATTACAACGTCTTTAAACCTCCACAACGTTAATGCCTTAACTATAAACAATAGTTTTAATAATTGAATATCGCGTTGTTATCAATTGTCTTTTTAAAAAAAGGAAAAACTCATCCAAAATTAAACAATGCCGACATCTAAGCGTCGTTTTATTTCTGCTGAGCGGATTTTCCCCTTCTTTTGAAAGAAACTGAATAATTGTGTTAAATAAAATTTTAAACGTTTCAGAATACAGTGAAACAACACGTTTTCAATTAGCTCTAGTTGACATGATAATTAAGGTAGATGTATCAACTGACTATGTTATCTTTCCGTCCACGCTCTAGCTTGTTGAACCTGGAAACTTTTGGAGCTTAAAATAATCTTTATCAGCAGGTTTCCTCCTGTAATTGGTTTTATCATCATACTCAGTGTTTATTCTCCCTCGTCGTTTACAATTCAACCTGGCGGGCTTGTTATCATGTGGCCATTTCTTCCGACCAATTAAAAAATGTTAGTTAAAGAGGTTTTAAGTTAAATACCAGATTAGAACCCTTATAAAATGGTTAATATGGGTTCCAATTGCCGGAGGGTTTAGTTTAAGTAAGAATTAAGTGTGAACTTTTAATTGTGTGTGTTTTGACGATTATATGCAGGACATTGTGAGATTGATTTTTGATGCATCTAAAATATTTCGGTTGTTCATCGGGAGTCGGACATTCTGGCCACGTGTCCTGCCCATTGCCTCTTCATTTTCTTGCACACCTTTATAACATCTTCTACCTTTGTTATGTTGCAAATCCAGGTATTTCGTTTACGGTCTCTTTTAGTATATCCCAACGTGCATCTCTCCATGTTCCTCTGTGTGTTCTTTGATGTGAGCGTCCATGTCTCGCAGCCATTCGTAAGTACTGAGATAATAAAGGAAGGAAGGAGGAAATAGCACGAAGGACAAAACTAGCCTGGAGCTCATTTGAACAACATTTTCAAAAGTTATCTCCCGGTATATTTGAAGCGAAAAGTCTACATTTAGTGTATTCTCCTAGTACTTACGTATATACATACATAAATATTTATGATTAATAATGTACCAAGTTGAAACTTTGCGACTGAGGTATTGAATGATTAATCAACAATCGATTAAAAACCATCAAAATATTTTTCCATGTTTATGGTATACGTTCTCAAGAAGATACGGCCTAGTTTACTGGGGGAAAAATCAAGATCCACATAAATTGAGTGTTCATATTAAATTATTTGTTATTATTTTCGTGGTTTGTCTTGTTTTTCATAAATTATGTTTTTATACAATTACTTGTCATATCAACAAATAAGTAAATTTAGTACCTTATCCGTCAACTTCGCGTTGGAAGACAGGCTTCTTACCAAGTAATAAAATACAAGGCCACCAAGCTACTCTGAATCGACATGTCCCTAAAATAGAGTTCTATCAGGCTGTGGGGAAATCAGAGCCACGACACAATGGAGTAACTCGCTTAATTTGTTGTTCTGACTGTTAACCCAGCTGTAATATAAACCTATTATGGAGGGAGTTAACACATTAACAATCTTTAGTCTGACGTCCTGATATTTTCTGGTAGCAGACTTGTAGGCCAAACTCTAGTTTGATAACTTAACTTGTCCCATATTACATAATTAAAGTAAATTTTGTAGTATGTGATAGTGCAAAGGTTCTTTAACTTCAGGAATATATTATTTATCAACAATAAGTCAAAAAAAATTTAATTTACAATAAATACCATTGTTTTTCTACTGCTTCTTCCCAGTATCAGGAGTTCTAAAATATAACACTCTCTCATGGCGAGATCAAATAAATGAGGTAAGCCGAAGGATCTTCTTCAGCCTTCATTCACTTAAAGTGTTGCAAAGATTCCTACCAACTAAAACCAAAATTTCACTCGTACAATCTCTGCTTTTTCCAATTCTGGACTATGCGGACGTATGTTACTTGGATGTTACAGAGGAACAGCTGGACAAATTACAGCGTCTTCAAAATGTGTGTCTAAGATTTATTTTCAACCTACGAAAGTACGATTATATAACTTCATACCAGAAGGCATTGAACTGGTTGAATGTTAGAAATAGACGCCAAATTCACAAACTATCTCTATTGTATAATATCCTTAACTGTCCCGCCGCACCCTCTTATCTCGCCGAAAATTTTCAGTGTCTTTCCAATCATGGATTAGCGCTACGCTCAAATATAGATTGTTTATTGGCCTTTCCAGTTCACCGCTCTTCTTTCTTTACGTCGTCCTTTACTGTCCATGCAGTGAGACTCTGGAATCAGTTACAATCCAATATAAGACTCGCTTCGTCCTTGGCATGCTTTAAGAAGCGACTGAAAAAACTCTTAATTTCTAGTCAGTAAAATAACATATTTCATTCCTGATTTTTCTTTTCCTTTCCTCTTCACCATCCTTTCCTTTCCTTTTTCTTTTTGATTGATGATATCTCACTTTATATGAAAAATAATGTTCGGGTGATTATCCGTCTTTGTGGGGTTCGTGGGCATGTTCTCACGTATATGTTTATGGATTACGTGGGGATGGATAGTCATTTGAATGATTTATTCGACCACGTAACTTGCTTCATTTACTTTTGTCTGGTTGGTTAGGAAGAGATTGCCGCCTGGCAATAATCCCGCCAGATTGTATTGCAATAAAAGTGTTAAAGCATCATGTCAGGTCCCCCTAATGTTGCCTATTACCTGAGAGTAAACATTTTTGTTCCCGGCATCCCGAAAAAAGATCCCCAACGCTCCTTATACCAGTCCAATCACGTATATTGCGGAGCCAGGAGATTGGCCTCCTGCCAACACCCTTTCGACCCTCTATCATGCCTTCGATGATCAGGTGCAGGAATTTGTATTTTTCTCCTCTAAGTAAATAATCCAAATAGGACACCTTTCGGATTTTAATATTAGTTTTTCTACTAATTGCATTAATCTCCGTTATATGCAATTCTTATCCTATCTTCAGGCGGAATGATTGGAGGGAGAAATTTCCGCCGAAGAGAGACTCCGGATATGAAGTTGAAACAGATGTAGCGTGCAATAGAAGTAATTTATTATTATATATATGGAGTTTCAAAAAGTTATGGTCAAAACATCGGATAAAATATTTTTTTGTTATCCGATATGTAGTTGAGTGTTGAAGCTTTTAATAGCTAAGTTTCTAATAATAATACCGAAAACAATTTAATTTCATGATGACGTAAACAATGGTCAGTTGTATACGAAAGTTTGTCGATCAAAATAAGATGACTTGTCTTTGTACAAACAGGTACGTCGATATCTTCTGTGAGTAACAAGGTAAACATACAAATTTAAAAAAAATGGAATAGAGCCATAGGTAAAATCCACATTTGCTGCAATAATGGTATATTTTGCCAAGATTGACTTCTTATGCAGATGCCAAGATTGACTTCTTATGCAGATGCCAAGATTGATTTCTTATGCAGATGCCAAGATTGATTTCTTATGCAGATGCCAAGATTGACTTCTTATGCAGATGCCAAGATTGATTTCTTATGCAGATGCCAAGATTGACTTCTTATACAGATTCTTATCAAGATTGACTCATTATATTTGCCAAAATGGACTTCTTAATAAACATATGCAGACGTGGGAAAGTACATTATCTAATGGCCACAGCGACTGCCTTTCTATTTGTACTCTCAATTTACGAGTACACACTCGGGTATTTTGTAATATTTTTAAACCGTCAATAATAATTGGTATAAATCCCATGATAGAGTGCTCTTACGGAGAGTTCGCTCTTTAAAAGATATTTATTTTTATTATTTTCATTTTCTACCGTCTTTCAAGACTAACGGGGCCATCAATTTATTTATTTATTTATTATTTTACACATGACAAGAAATATACATAATTTGCGAAAAAACAACAGGTAATTTAATTAAGACATACATTATTTTAATGTATCTGGGTTTGTCGCCTTTAATTTGTCGTATCCCCAGTAAACTAGGCTTTTGCCTGTATCTCACTGAGGATATTTAGCATGAAAAAATAGATCGATACTTCTTTCCAATTTTTGATTACACAAAAAAAAACCCCCGTTACACGTTCTCATCAACCTGACAAACAGTGACACTCAATTACAACTGGAAACATCATGCGGAATCAAACTCTTCACACATCATCACTCCAGAAAGACCAAAAATGTTTTTCCCATAAATATACCGCACACAATCACATGAATAAAAACAAAAACAAAAGTAAAACCAAAAATGAACCCAAAATGAAACAAAAATAAAACCAAAAATGTTCATCCCATAATAAACCGCACACAATCATAAGAATAAAAATTAACACAAAAATATATAGAAACACAATTACAAAACAACAAAAATCAAAACAACAAGAAGAAACCCATACTCAAGAGCCCACATCAATCTTTTCCACACGTCATTCATCCTGAAAGTCCAAGTACTCAAAACCCTGTCGCAATAACAACCACGCTCCGATCGACTGTCTAAATGGTTTTCCTTCCTTTATCTTTATTGAATTCGGCACGCCATTGTACGTCATGGGAGCCAAATAAGCATTTTGCCTTTGGGCAAAAGAGGTTTTAACTCTAGGGATATGGTGTCTTAATATAAATAAATCCCAATGTTTGAGAAACACAACTATGGCAAACAAACATCTTGTTTAACTTGGTCTCGGTTGTTAAGTGTAAAACAAATTTATTGTCCGAGTGTGGTGTCCCATATTTTGGTCTTGTGTTACTTACGACTCTACCGAGAAACAACTCTTATACGTCAATAGTTTGGTGATAGGCTACCCCTAAGTTTCATTTGTTACACAAGAATATAGGTACGTGTGATGTGGAGGGGGTTGTCACCCCCAACTATGAACACTATTATGTCAACGCCATTGTTATGAGGATATCGTAATACGACTATTTTGACGACATGTCACGTGGCATCTTGAAGTTTTGCTACGTGTTCAAAGAGTCATTATGTATCAGTAAAAGTTGGCTTGGAAAAGTATCGATTTTGTAATGTGGATTTTGTGATATCGTAGATTTTGTGAAAGTTATTTTGTTTTCTCAGTAAATACAGACTTGTTTGTTTGACATATGTTATAACGGTTTTAGAGAAAATCACTTTTTTGCCTAGTCATTAAGCTTTATAATTATTCATTTAATCCTATGGTTGTCTTCATAACTAATAAATATAGTTAATATGGTGATAATTGAGACACTAATAATATTAATAACAATAGTGACTTTTATTATATGGGTGTTAAAATAAGTTGTGTCCATTTTTTTCCAAATTTAAAAATGAGCACCAAAAGTAAAACAAAATGGTAAAGGTTATACGTCATTCGAAAGAAAATTTTCTGCTCTACAATTATATTGAAATTTTTTGTTTGCTTTTACGTTACATATATTATTTTATTTGATCACAAGCCTTCAAAATGGAATGTTAAGTAGACGAAAGTGAGCATTTTCGACATTTACAACGTTCGATAATTGATTTTTGTTGTTTTCACTCAAAACATGTGAAACCCAAGCGCCGAACTTCTGAACTTTTCCTATTGATTTAAGATGGTGGTATATAGTCATGTGACTACAATTCATCTGCTCAGCCAATTCTATGGTGGTTCGAAGGGGAACTTCATGAATAATATGGTTTAAGCGGTCCTCATCGAAGTCCACTGGTCGGCCGGAACGCTCCATGTCTTTCAGGTAAAAATTAACGTCTTTGAAACGCAAAAACTATCGACGAGTTGTCCTTTTATTCATAGCATCGTCACCGTACACTTCGCAAATATCGCGAGCAGCTTTATTCCCTCGATTGAACGCGAACAGAAGGAGGTGTCGAAAATGCTCACTTTCGTCTACTTCACATTCCATTTTGATGGCTTGTAATTAAATAAAATAATATATGTAACGTAAAAGCAAACACAATATCTTGTAGAGTAGAAAATTTTGTTTTACTTTTGGTGCTCATTTTTAAATTGGAAAAAAACGGACACAACTTGTGTTAACAACTTATACTTTATATTGTTGTATTCATTCGTATGGCTCTCTTCTTCATAGCTTGATTTCAAATAGCAATAAGAACTATGATGATAAGAATAATTATACTGGTAAAAATAAATATATTAATAATATTTATTACACTTCAAATGATTTATTCATTCGTATGGCATTCTTCTTCATAGCCTATTTACTAATAGTAATAATAATAATTATGATGATAATAATAATTATAAAAGTAATAATAATAACAATTATAATATTTATTATACTTTATAATAATTCATTTATTCGAATGGCAATCTTCTTCATAGCTCGATTACTAATAATAATAAGAACTTTGATGATAAAGATAATAGTAAGAATAAAAACAAAAATAATATTTATTACGCTTGAAAATGTTTTATCCATTCGTATGGCACTCTTCTTCATAGCTCGATTACTAATAATAATAAGAACTTTGATGATAAAGATAATAGTAAGAATAATAACAATAATAATATTTATTACGTTTTAAAATGTTTTATTTTTTCGTATGGCACTTTTCTTCATAGCTCGATTTCAAAAAGTAATAAGAACTATGATGATAACAATAATTATAATAGTAAAAATAAATATATTAATAATATTTATTATACTTCAAAATGATTTATTCATTCGTATGAATGGCACTCTTCTTCATAGCTCGATTACTTATAATAATAAAAACTTTGATGATAAAAATAATACATAGTAAGAATAATAACAATTATAATATTTATTATACTTTATAATGATTAATTTAATCCAATGGCACTCTTCTTCATAGCTCGATTACTTATAATAATAAAAACTTTGATGATAAAGATAATACATAGTAAGAATAATAACAATCATAATATTTATTATACTTTATAATGATTCATTTAATCAAATGGCACTCTTCTTCATACCTCGATTTCTAATTTTAATAAGAACTTTGATGATAATAATAATTATTATTAGTAATTATAATAGTTATATCAAAAACAACCTTTATATATTTTTTACTTTCTAATGTTTCATTCACTCAAATATTACTCTTTAACTTGTGTAGATTAGCAATTATACTAATAATTTGGATGATAAATTATTTATAATAATAATAATAGTAATAATAAAAACGACAATTATAATCATTAGGCTTTATAATATTGTATTCATCCACACGGTAATCCTCAGCATGCGTAGATTAATATTAATAATAATAACTGTTATCATTTCAACAGAGCTGGCTTTTCATTATGAAATTTTGATCCCGACATGAAGATAAGCCAGTGAAAATTAGACGGGCGGAATATAATTAAAGCAAAATAAATACGGTGCAAAATGTGAAAGAATAAGGGATGAGAACACAATGTTGTGGAAAATGAAAGAATGCAGGTTGATAAAAGATGCAGTGCTTAAGAGGAAGAATGGAGCAGTAAGAGGGTTTGTCTAAATCAGGCCTTCTTAAACTATGGGTCGCGACCCAAAATGGGGTCGCGTAGCAAAATTCTGGGGTCGCGAGAGATTTTAATGTCAAATATTGAAATACACGATTTTATAACATCTAGATGTGTATTTGTGCAGTCACACTCACACACCTGCACACAAACAAAGGTTGGAATGCGCGCGCACACGTGCAGCGAGACAATGATTCAACAACACTGACTGTAATGTGAACTACTATAGTGTAGTATTGACGCTCTTCTAGTGTAGTCAGTTGTCAGTGTTCCCCACCGTAACGAGATTTCAGTTTTTTTTATTTATTCGGTAATTAATTAATCAATTATTATATGCAATATGTTTATTTTTTTATATTTTATATATGATTATATATTTACATTTTATATATTATTATTTTTTTATATGTTATATTTATTGGATTTTAGGATCAAAATAATTTTTGGCCATGGATAAATGGCTGAACTTAAATAAGAATGGTAATGACGCAGATGATAATGCTACAAACTCTCCTCAGGCAGGACAAAGTATTGAAAAACAGGCATCTAATGTGCGAAAAAGAAAATATGACGAGTCTTTGCTTCAATTCGGCTTTACATTTCATTTATGTTATTGCAAAAAATGCAATTTTGATGAAAAATAGGGCATATAATTTTTGTAACTATAATAAATACAATTTTACAACTTTTTGTACAATTTTTAATTTTAGATTTTTGTATGTTTCTAAACGAATTCTAAAACTATATATTTTCATATTGTTACCTAATAAATAAATCATCAAAAATATTTATTTATCTTTCTTTTATATTTATATGGGGTCGCAAGGAAACTCGCAATCATAAATGGGGTCGTGAATGAAAAAAGTTTAAGAAGCCCTGGCCTAAATGAAAAAAAAATTACATAAATAATCAATGAAAGTAGTATAAGAGTCAATAAAATATTGGGAAGACCTAAAAAAAAGTGACAAGTCCAAATTAATCAAATTCTGAAATTGGGATCAGTAAAAAGCTTTTATTATAGTAGAGTATGGATATCTGTTCTCTCTGCATATGACATAGAAAAACTTGCTGTTGAAACAGAGATGTGGTTTGATGGTGTATATTATTCAACGTATATACATAAATGAGGAGGTAACATTAAAAAAAGATTATGTTCATCGGATACAAAAAATGAGTTGATAAAGCAGATTTTTTTCTTATCGATGGTACGGAGCGGTTTAACATTTACATTTAAATGAAAAAAACAGCACATAAATAATTTTAAAATCGTAATAAAAAACTAGTATTGTTTCAAAAAGAATCTTGTCCAGGCTTTAAACCAATCAAAAAAGATCATGTCCGAATTGACCAATCATAGCTTTCCGATTGTGTCTAGCTTCATACCAGTTCACCAGCAACTGTCAGTTTTAAATCGTACATGCAGTGTAATGTCATTATAAAGCTTTATCTACCTACATATATTTACATGTTTATAGTAATATTCCTTCTTATTTTGCAACACTTTACTTATTTTATTTGATTAAAATAAAAATAAATTACTCTATCCAATTATTTTTTACAACACCTGCATAATATTTTTGATATCGAACAAAAAGCATCATGTCGCAGACCTGTTCAATAAAAAAAGATTAAAGTAGAATTGTTCACTCAAAAAGGATCATGTCCATATTTTAAACTAGAATAACTATTTTAATTATTATGATTCGATTTTAAACAACAAATCAAATCACCTTAAAAGTGGCAGGGATGACAGAGTGCTAGACTTTATTTATTTTTGATTTAACACTTCATTATAAAATAATTTGGCGGGCTTTCATTGTCAGGTGGCAATATCTTTCATCTAACCTTTTCAATCTTGAAAACCATTATTTTCCTCTTCTATACCCATACACCTCATATTACGCCTTTGATTTTTCCGACTTTCAACGTTTTCTTGTTTATAAATATCATTCACTTGATCAAATAAAATTGACTCGCACTCCTCTATGGCTCCGAATGCTGGACGATGTATAACTCTTACTCTAGGCAACTAGAAACTGCTGAAATGCGCATGCTAAGATGGTCAGCAGGTGTGTCCCTAAGATACAAAATAAGAAGCTCACGCATTCGTGGAGGAGAGGCGATTGAGATGGTATGGGCACATTGGACTCAGAGCACCCGATCACATTGTGAAACAGGCAATCTCCATGGATGTTCCTCGAATAACAACCAGAGGAAGGCCAAATAATTCATGGGTGGTGCAAAAAGATAACCTGATGCAGAGGCACGGCCTGGGGGACGTAATCCGGGACAGAAGAGCATACAACCTGAGGACGAGGAGAGCTGACCCCAACAGTCTTCGCAGACAATGAGTAGGGATGGAGCCAGGGAGAAGAAGAAATAAAATTGATGGACCTGTGCTTTCCATCAAATAAAATTGATGGAAAGCACAGGTCATAATTTTACGAACATTAAAATAAAATACGCATGGAATGCGCAAATACACGCACAGCTTAGCTAATAAAAAAATGCTGTGTTTGATATCCCTTTGAAATAAGTTCACCTCCAAAACTTAGTCGATAGGACGCTTCTATTTCATCCAAAGATTTGGGGTTCGATTCACGATAGTATTAAAAAAAAGGTTTCTAGATTGGTTGTAGAGTTTTTCTGGTAAAAATATTTGTACGTCCCAGTTGTGGGTGAGTGTTTTATATCATCCAAGTACTATAACCACGTACGATGAAGAGATGAGAGTTGTTTGTTTCCTCCAGCGTTTCATAACAGAAAATCGATACTTGTATTACGCTTTTTTGTATAAAACCTTTGGGGGTTGGTTACAATGTATCGAACTCATATAACTAAACAAAATAATGCTATAGAGGATTGAAGTAACAACAAGGCTACCTTTATAGGCTAGCTTTGTAATTTATTTTATCAAACACTGTTTATTTCACTTTTTGTAACGGTATAAACCTCTCGGTTTTAATGCTTTCATCTCATCAACAGGGGAGCACAAATAAGTCTTGTTTGTGCTCCCCTGATAATGAGGTGAAAGTCTTGAAACCGGTAGGGCTATACCGTTACAAAAAGTAGAATAAACAGTGTTTGATAAAACAAATTACAATGTCTTTAAGCCTCCACAATGTTAATGCCTTAACTATAAACAATGAGTCACAGAGAAGGTGTAAAGATACACGGGCAAAAGGTGGATATGATAAGGTTCGCTGACGATATTGCTATGGTTGCTGAAAGTGAAGAGGAACTACAAGAGGCCTTAACAACTATGGAAAGCATTCTTCAAAATAACTACAGTATGAAGATAAATAAAGACAAAACAAAGCTGCTGACTGTAGGCCGAGCGCAACACCAGATGAGAATAGTGATGTCGGGTAAACCACTAAAGAACACCAAAGAGTTTGTCTACCTCGGGAGCAAAATAACATGGGACGGTCGGTCTAAGAGCGAGGTCGACAGCCGTATACATCAGGCCAGACTTGCATTTAATAAAAGGTCGAAAATAATAGAATCAAATAATATAGACCTAAAACTGAGAATACTCCTCATCAAGACCTATGTATGGAGTATCTTGATGTACGGCTGCGAGACATGGTGCCTATCCGAAAGAGATAGACGGAGACTAGAGGCTTTTGAGATGTGGTCCTATAGAAGACTATTAGGAATTTCCTGGAGAGACCACATCACGAATGAAGAGGTTCTCCAACGAATCGAAGGAGGAAGGCACCTGCTCAGGATCTTGTCCGAAAGGCGTGCAAGATGGATCGGTCATATAATACGACAAGAGGGCCTTTTGCATGCCATAATGGAGGGTATGACCGAGGGGACAAACTCTAGGGGACGCCCACGCCGAGAGTACCTGGAGGACCTGTTGGTGGACGTGCGCTGCTCAACATATACAGATTTAAAAAGAGCCGCACAGGACAGGGAGGAATGGAGGAGAAGAGTTGAAATTGCTGCAAACCAGTCTTAGGACTGCAACCACAGAGAGAGATAAACAATATAAGGCTAAAACTTTTATTAAAAAAATCGGTTCCAACGGCAATCGAATTGCTACATCTAAAACTAGAATACAGATTAGACGCATAATCGTTCTTCAGTCTCATTATCAGGACTGCCTCTATAAAGATGTTAAATCTCATGTATCCTTCCATCTTTTAGAACTTTTTGCTGGACGACTATTTCAAGCATTGCCACGTAAGGAGTCCTTGTGTCATCCACCCTTTTCACTTCTTCTTCTTCTTATAGATCATGATCTGTTTGTTAATCCTTGTCCGAGGCTTTCTTAGCGGTTCTATGAGCCATTCGATTGTTGATAGATAGGTGGCTAACCTGGTCCATAACCCCTCCTCCTTTCTCATCCGGGTTTGGGACCGGCAACGGCGGAACTACTTGACTTTCCACTTGACCTCATCAAGGTTTTTGTGGTTTCTATCCCATCTCATAATATCCTCCACTTATCTTAATTTCATTTTACTTGAATTTATCAAGTTTTTCTTCTTCTTCTTCTTATAGATCATGATCTGTTTGTTAATCCTTGTCCGAGGCTTTCTTAGCGGTTCTATGAGCCATTCGATTGTTGATGGATAGGTGGCTAACCTGGTCCATAACCCCTCCTCCTTTCTCATCCGGGCTTGGGACCGGCAACGGCGGAACTACTTGACTTTCCACTTGACCTCATCAAGGTTTTTGTGGTTTCTATCCCATCTCATAATATCCTCCACTTATCTTAATTTCATTTTACTTGAATTTATCAAGTTTTTCTTCTTCTTCTTCTTATAGATCATGATCTGTTGGTTAATCCTTGTCCGAGGCTTTCTTAGCGGTTCTATGAGCCATTCGATTGTTGATGGATAGGTGGCTAACCTGGTCCATAACCCCTCCTCCTTTCTCATCCGGGCTTGGGACCGGCAACGGCGGAACTACTTGACTTTCCACTTGACCTCATCAAGGTTTTTGTGGTTTCTATCCCATCTCATAATATCCTCCACTTATCTTAATTTCATTCTACTTGAATTAATCAAGTTTTTCTTCTTCTTCTTCTTATAGATCATGATCTGTTGGTTAATCCTTGTCCGAGGCTTTCTTAGCGGTTCTATGAGCCATTCGATTGTTGATGGATAGGTGGCTAACCTGGTCCATAACCCCTCCTCCTTTCTCATCCGGGCTTGGGACCGGCAACGGCGGAACTACTTGACTTTCCACTTGACCTCATCAAGGTTTTTGTGGTTTCTATCCCATCTCATAATATCCTCCACTTATCTTAATTTCATTTTACTTGAATTTATCAAGTTTTTCTTCTTCTTCTCCTTATAGATCATGATCTGTTGGTTAATCCTTGTCCGAGGCTTTCTTAGCGGTTCTATGAGCCATTCGATTGTTGATGGATAGGTGGCTAACCTGGTCCATAACCCCTCCTCCTTTCTCATCCGGGCTTGGAACCGGCAACGGCGGAACTACTTGACTTTCCACTTGACCTCATCAAGGTTTTTGTGGTTTCTATCCCATCTCATAATATCCTCCACTTATCTTAATTTCATTTTACTTGAATTTATCCAGTTTTTCTTCTTCTTCTCCTTATAGATCATGATCTGTTGGTTAATCCTTGTCCGAGGCTTTCTTAGCGGTTCTATGAGCCATTCGATTGTTGATGGATAGGTGGCTAACCTGGTCCATAACCCCTCCTCCTTTCTCATCCGGGCTTGGAACCGGCAACGGCGGAACTACTTGACTTTCCACTTGACCTCATCAAGGTTTTTGTGGTTTCTATCCCATCTCATAATATCCTCCACTTATCTTAATTTCATTTTACTTGAATTTATCCAGTTTTTCTTCTTCTTCTTCTTATAGATCATGATCTGTTTGTTAATCCTTGTCCGAGGCTTTCTTAGCGGTTCTATGAGCCATTCGATTGTTGATAGATAGGTGGCTAACCTGGTCCATAACCCCTCCTCCTTTCTCATCCGGGCTTGGGACCGGCAACGGCGGAACTACTTGACTTTCCACTTGACCTCATCAAGGTTTTTGTGGTTTCTATCCCATCTCATAATATTCTCCACTTATCTTAATTTCATTCTACTTGAATTTATCAAGTTTTTCTTCTTCTTCTTCTTATAGATCATGATCTGTTTGTTAATCCTTGTCCGAGGCTTTCTTAGCGGTTCTATGAGCCATTCGATTGTTGATAGATAGGTGGCTAACCTGGTCCATAACCCCTCCTCCTTTCTCATCCGGGCTTGGGACCGGCAACGGCGGAAATACTTGACTTTCCACTTGACCTCATCAAGGTTTTTGTGGTTTCTATCCCATCTCATAATATTCTCCACTTATCTTAATTTCATTCTACTTGAATTTATCAAGTTTTTCTTCTTCTTCTTCTTATAGATCATGATCTGTTTGTTAATCCTTGTCCGAGGCTTTCTTAGCGGTTCTATGAACCTTTCGATTGTTGATGGATAGGTGGCTAACCTGGTCCATAACCCCTCCTCCTTTCTCATCCGGGCTTGGGACCGGCAACGGCGGAACTACTTGACTTTCCACTTGACCTCATCAATGTTTTTGTGGTTTCTACCGCATCTCATAATATCCTCCACTTATCTTAATTTCATTCTACTTGAATTTATCAATTGGCATTTATGAGCTACACTATACAAATCCTAAAGAAACAGTTCTCCAATAAGATATTTTTAAGCAGCGCTTTATAAGTTCGATATGTTTTGTTGCCATAAAGTATTCATATATACCAGTGTAGTAAACTTTTGTTTTCCTTGTTGAAACAATGTTTTAAAATAAAAGTAAACAAAATTCGCCTCCAACTTGTAAATTCAAACTTGGTATATTTTTCCAGAAATCTATTGCAAATTCCACCAGCCTGTTCGAATTCCTATTCCCTAAGGACCCACTTCCATGTTATGTAGCCAACTGGCATATTTGGTATGCATCTCACAGAGTGAAACACTTTTTTGATTGGACATCTTCCCTAGTTGTTTGAGAGGAAAATCACTATTCTCTAGGATTCTACTCCAGAATATTGTTTTTCTGAAATATATAGACGAATATTTTTGTCAGAATTTTTCCTTTCGCTGTTTGGTTAGAAAAATATTTTGTTCATGTAGTGGCGAAAATGGTGTCATCTGGATATTTTGACACATCATGATTTTAATGCTTGATTGTTTTTGTGTGCAAGCTCACGGTTTTGACTTGTCAAACCGTTTTATAATGAATTGCATTTACCATTGAGATATTTAATAAATGCGTACTTTGAGACAAATACAGCAACAGAATACGGAATGAAGTTTTAGGAGCTAGTCCTTAAGGGAAGAGATGATGATGATTTGTTGATAAATAAAACACGTTTTCGATCGCAATGCGGAAAGAGAGAGTGATTTATTTGCTAGACGTAGGTATCTATATCATTTTAGAATGTGCGCGGGAATGCGCTCGCGATATGCCTACGTCTCGTTCCTGCGAATGCAAAAACGATTAATGTTGTATGTAGGTATCATTCAAATACGGAACTGTCGAGACAAACGTGGTGCGTTCTCGCTCTAGTATGGAATGCGGTCCGCTCCGGGCTATGGGTTGAATGGCCGGCGTGTGAACTTTGGACTTGTTTATTTAGATTTGTCGAGGAATGCAAAGGTCACTTCATCGGTCATTGACCGTATGTATGGATGCCCACAGTGTTCCGAGTGTGCAACTGAGTGTGCGACGACCGCCACAAAGTGTTAAGGGATGCATGGGAGCTTAAGGTTTGAGTTATATAAAAATACCACGCCGAGTTGGTTTAAGCATGTGACACAAATTAAGGAATAAAGACTAGCAAATTAGATATATAGAACAAATGTGTGTAACAGGTGTGTGAGAGGAAGACCAAAGAACGAATGGTTGGATCAGGTAAATTATATTTTGAAAGAAATCGTATACATTGTATGAGAAGGTGAAGATGAGCGTCGAGATGGGAAAGTCTTGCACTCTGTCCTCTCTATCTACCCCGATAGGAAAATGACAGAAAGGGATATGTGTATGCGTGTAATAATTGTAGACCTTTGTGACCTTATTGTTAAAGTCTTTCATTTCGGTATTTACGGTTCAATTCTTATTGGAATCTAGTTTATTAAAGCATTTTTGTCAGGTTTTTTTTTAGCAACTCTTAGACATTAATTATGATGTAAAATGTTATACAAGTAAAACTAGTCCAGAAATGGAAGAACCGTCTAGACCTGAGACCATCAAACATGGGGCCTGCTTAGCGACCTTTTTCATATCGGTAATTGATTTATATCAAAGAGTATGTACATAAAGCTAATAAATAATTGAGAGACAAGTAAATCCAAGGGACAGATCTGGTAAGAAATGCCATCAGTGTATTAGAAATGCAACTAACCATGAAAAGTTCTCGCTGCAGTGCGGTCAATTCGTTCGCAAGTCACCGTCGTTGCTGGGCCTGGTAGTTGAGGCTCCCCTCGCCATTCCAAAACCTGTTCCATTGAAAATCAAAGCTGTATTAAATAGTATTTTTTTAAGTGAGCGAGCCGTTGTACACCAGCCAATTCACCGGGTACATCGCTGTATTGGATCCGATGTCAAACCGAAGTGAGAAGATCGGAGTACAATGGCACGATTTTTCCTTTTTTTTAATTATAGATATGCCCTAAGTCATAGGTAACCTTATACCCCGAATACTAGGCGGAAAAAAATGCTTGCGTCATTCGATTGGAGTAAAACAGCACGGAGTTCGAACCGACGAACTTCTGAAGTCCAGTGCGTTACCGCGCGGCCATGCAACTCTTTATTACAAGTACAATAATCAGGGTTGCTCTATGAAGAACATAACACAGTAAAAATATATACTTGTTGGCAATTGTATTAACCCTTCCTGTCCCGTGATGTGCAACTAATACACATTGCTTCTAAAAAAATTAATATCTCTATAAATATAATAAATACTGGGTTCAGATTTTAGGTGTTCCTCCGTAATACATTTGCGCATTGAATAAAAAAAATAATATTAATGATAATTAGCACTTATCGGCCACATCAGAGATATTTTGTGAAAATCGAGAATAAATTCACCAAAACAATCAAACGTGTGACGTAGTATATTCATTCTAAAAACCGCCATGGGTGAGAAAACGACACTATTCACGTCTCACTCTGACTACGTCGGTATATGGGAACGCAAAAAAAAAGAATCTCAGTTCGCTCGCTTCTCTCTTTTTAGTAGCTAGTCGGCTTTCGTTCGAGGTGGTCGTTTCGTCCGTTTTGTGAACATCGTCCGAAGTTTTTTTTTTCATGTTTTCAGCAATTTAATTTAAATTATTATCACTTTTGACTTCCAATTTAATTAATTTAGGCGATTGGCTATGAATATTTTAATTTTTCAGATTTTAAATCGCTCATTTTTACATATGTATTGAATACACATCACCAGAACGGGCAGATTTTTTTAGCACAGGAAGGGAAAGGTTAAGGATGTTTATCACTACATATTTATGTTTTATACAATTAACAATTATGATAATGGGAAGAAAAATATCACAATATAAATATATTGTGATAAACATAATGGAAAATACTTGTATTAGAGATGTGAAGAAAGAATCTGATAATGACTGTTGAAAATTTCAATTTCACGGCTGTTGAAATATATCAAAGGAAAAGGAAATGTAATATTTGGGTTGGGAATGTAATATTTGGGTTGGGAATGAAAGATTACAGCAAATTGAGAAATTTTGGTACTTAGCAGCAGGTACCTCAGATGTCGAAAATCATAGATATAAAATAAAGTTGTATGAAAAATCAGTAAAACAAATCAAAAGTTATAAAACATTCCACCATAACCATATTATACAAAAAAGAGCATTAAAATTAGAAACATTTATTTTTACAGTGTTATTACCTGATTTGTAGAAACCAAAGGGCACTTATCGATTCACAAAATATATAACACATCTGTTGTACGTATTGAACTACAAACTGACGAGTTTATTTCCTTATGCCAATCTCATTAAACCAACTAAAAATGCATTATAGAGGCCAAAAGTGAAAAAAAAAGACTGTTGAGCTTTTTTTTTAATCAGTTGAAAACGTGAATTGAACCCACAATTACATTCAAGAAGATAACTTATTAACCAACTAGCCAAGGAGAAATATTTTTCTGTGACTTTTAAGCCAATTTTTTTTAAAAACATTGTAGATAAATTTCCTGATTTTAGGCAACTTTAAACTATAGGAAGTTTTATAAGCAGTACTAGTATTGGACGGCATGTCACTTAAGCGAACCAAATAAATTGGGGCACTTGGATAAATGTATCAAATAAACTATAGGAAATTTTATAAGCGGTACTAGTATTGGACGGCATGTCACTTTAGCGAACCAAATAAATTGGGGCACTTGGATAAATGTATCAAATAAAAATAGGTTTATTGAAAGCAACATTATGAAGCGACTGAAAAAACTCTTATTTTCTAGTTAGTAAAATAAATAAATAATAAATAAATACAGGTATATTGATAGCAGTATAGTATGTACATAATACATTAAGACACATTTCAAGAACACATTAAAAAGATAATACATTAAAAAACAGAAGCTATCAAAAGGTTTGGGCTCATCTAATAACATCCCCCCGGCCAAGATACACCCCACCAATATAGAGCGAGCCCAGCCACGGGGACATCAGATGTTTTTCAGCCCACACCCTTGAACACGTAGAATAAGAAGATAAAAAAACACAGAAAATAAATAGATGAAAAAAAAATGCATTCTAGAGAGAAGACATTAAAAGGTCCGGGCTCATCCCACAAACATTCCCCCGGTCGAGATACACCCCACCAATGTAAGGTGAGCCCAACCGCAAGGACATCGGGGTCTTCCATCACACTCCCCCGTATATCTAGATTAAAGAATAAATAAAAAAACAAAAACGTATGGCAGAAACTAAAATAAAAAGTAAACCCACATATATCACCTCAGGTTAACTGTCAGCAACAACGGAGAAAAGAAAAGCCTTAAAGGAGTCCAAATAACGTGTTTCATTTCTGATTTTTCTTTTCCTTTCCTTTCCACCATCCCTTCCTTTTCTTCTGATTGATGATATCTCACTTTATATGTCCGTCTTTGTGGGGCTCGTGGGCATGTGCTCACGTATATGTTTATAGATTTCGTGGGGATGGATAGTCATTTGAATGATTTATGCGATCACGTACCTTCATTTACTTTTGTCTAGTTGGTTGGAAGAGATTGCCTTCTGGCATTAAACCCGCCAGATTTTATTTGCTATAAAAGTGTTAAATAAATAAAAATGAATATTATTATTTTTATTGAAGTTCCATCCTTTTTATTACGCGTACTAATGATTTATTTTTTGTCTTTCTTAAAAACAACATATTCTTAAAATTGGACAGATTAGAGGCCCTAGAAATTTCTAAGTCAGTACATCGATCCGAACATCTGTTGAACAGTTATATCCCAAAAATCTCTCCGCTCTTGGCCGAAATCGTCCCATGCCTCCCTCACCCCTCAGCCCCCAACCATTGAAGCGTGTATATCGGTACCAGTTCGAACAGAATTTAGTCTTGTTTGTGCTCCCCTGAAGATAAAGTGAAAGCCTTGAATCCGATAGGGTTATACCGTTACTAAAAAGTGGAATAAACAGTGTTTGATAAAAATAAATTACAAAACATATTCTTATTTACAGATTTGTTTATGGATTTTTTTCTTATTCCGTCACTACTAACAAGTATTCTAATATATTTTATTCCAAAGCTACTATTATAAACCAAACTTTTTTTCTTAAATTCCAAGAGTGTAGTGACAACATAAACGTTTTCTCAATCTGACTGCCAAAAGGTTGAAGCGGATAAACTTGTTGATCTTTTGAAAGTTCGAACTTTTTACTATCAGATCTTCAAGTCCAATCTTTCGGGACTGAATGTTTGGTCATTCATTCATTCGTAAGATACCTTTCAAAATATCCGGATTGGTGGTTCAGACATATCAGATCGTGAATGGAACATTAAATTTTCCTCAGTTCCATTAATCGAGTATTTGGGTTTTAAACCACTAAAGTAGGCAAGCAATTTTACTGACAACATACACCTAGCGCGTTTGAATATTATTACTATAGTTCGGAAATTCTAGGATGAGTCCTGTGACAGCTCACAAATTTGCCCCTATACAACCTTGTTACGATGCTCAGTAATTTTAATTATTTTATTAACTTTAATATAAGTCTCAATTCTAATAAATAGCAAGTTATTTAGGTAAATACATTACGTAAGGTTATATTGGGGCAAACTTGTGAGCTGTCACATGAATCATCCTAGAATTTCCGAACTATAGACAAATTCTTTTACTAAAATGGCTTTTTTATTTAAATAATTTTTTGGATACCATTGGAAATCGAACCCAAAACTACCGGTTGGAAATCAACTATGCCACAGAGCTCGATAATGCTATTGAATCATAACAACTTACACTCGTCCAGGCATCATCTATTTACTAATAATATTTGATTTGTTGTGTATAGTTAAGGCATTAACGTTGTGGAGGTTTAAAGACATTGTAATTTATTTTATCAAACACTGTTTATTCCACTTTTTTGTAACGGTATAGCCCTACCGGTTTCAAGGTATTCACCTCATCTTCAGGGGAGCACAAACAAGACTTGTTTGTGCTCCCCTGAAGATGAGGTGAAAGCCTTGAAACCGGTAGGGCTATACCGTTACAAAAAAATGGAATAAACAGTGTTTGATAAAATAAATAACAATATTTAAAATGTTAATAATTTTATAGACTCATAAAAATTGTGTGATTTTTAGAGTTAATAAATATAGCACAAAACCCGTTTTAAAATAGAATAACCCTTTTCGAATCCATTCGATTAGTTTTGACATCCAAGATGGCGATATTCAGTATGTCTTTTCCCATGAATCCTGCCGTCAGATCGTTCATAATGAAGTGAGTTAACAGCTATTGGTCACATAACAAAACTGTTTCACTTTTGTTTTTATAATTTGTGTTAATTTATTTTTAAATAAAATAAACATCAACTAATTTTAAAATGATTAAGCCGTTTTGTGAAAAGAAGACGCCTGTACGTGTATTGGTTGATCGCGTGCAAGCTGTTGCACTTCAGTAAGCACACAATTTTAAATGATCAGTCCCAGAAAAAAATTGTAAAATATGTTATCTAGTTATTAGTTTATCTAGTTATTAGTTGACTATTTCTAAGAAATAAAATATTAATATTGTTAAAAATAAAATAACACAAAGGAAATTAATATGAAGTTAGTACATAGTTATAATATAAACATTTGATTTATTCTTATGATATTAAGATGTATTATACTCGTAGATTACTTTGTTAAATAAAATGAAAATGACTGAAATCAACCCTTATCATAGAAAAAAACCGAGTACTTTCAGTTTCTTCAATACTTATTAGAAATTTGTCACATTTTTTTAAATCTTTGCAGCACAAAATGATAAGTCGTTTTGGTTTTTGGAACCCTAAAGTCATCACAACTACTCGTGTGGTAATTGATTGTGGACCTCCTTATTGTACATTCCACCTTATCTTAATAGAAAAAAAAACAAATTAAAAATATATACATACTCGTATAAACTAAGACATGGTTTTATTGATTCATAAAGCAAATATTTTATTTTGTCATACATTGTCACCTCATGTAGCCTACTTAGTGTACGCATTTCTACAAAATACACTTAAATATATATACTCAAAATAAATAATATTCTGATATGTCATGTTAACTTCATCGTCGTAGCCCAAAACCTTATAATTTCCCCTTAACATCCTCTATTAATCCACTCCCCTTACGACCCAGTCCATCTGATACAATGTTCCGAATAGACAGAGACATTTTGATATACATTATTATTTTAATATAAAAATGTGTACCCTTTCACTGGGATAGATATAAGGGCAGTGTATAAGGCGTCAAAATGTCATATATTATATATAAAATAAACTTTCTCTAGGGTCGATAGCACTTGTGATATTTTCTGTGACTTTTCTTGTCATGTATACACGTGTACAAAGTCATGGGCCGTGACTTTTAAGAAAATATAACAAATTACTCCGAATTCATGAACCACGATATAATATGAAGTATCATTCCTTATTTCTACGACTTTGAATTATTTAATATATATTATATATATTTAATATATATAAATTTGGAACTATCATTTTTTTTCTTTCCTTAAACTTTGTCTTTTTTTATAAATAAATATATAATGTACTCTTTTACCTTATAAGGCGTGTGCCTATTCTAAGGCTGGTAATTTATATAAAACAAAACGAAATAAAATAAAAAAATTAAGAAATATATATATTGTATATGAAGCAAAAAAATCACAGGAATAAAATAAAGTAGTATGAAAAATATTACAATTACCATATTATACAAAAAAGAGCATTTAAATTAGAAACATTTATTTTTAAAGTATCATTCACTGATTGGTAGAAACCAAAGGGCATTTATCAATTCACAAAAAATATAACACATCTGTTGGATATACGAGGGTGGTCCGATAAGCACTTGAAACTCGTTAAACCAATTTTTGACGGTCGCCATCGAAGGAGAAGAGTCACCGTACACAGCATCCAAGCGCTCTTTGATTTCGCTGCGCGATTTCCCTTTCAAAAACAAGAATCGAATCACCGACCGATATTGCTCTTTTTCCATTTTTCTCAAATCCGCGGACACGCTCGCTTCCACACGCGGTCAAAACAAAACTACGCGTCCGATTCGGCTGAAATTATGACAGTAGCTGTCAACAAGAATGCACTACGTGATAAAAAACAACAAGAAGCTATCAACAAGAATGTACTACCTGCGCTTGCGATAGTGGTGCCATCGGGCGGTGAGGCTAAGTACTTATCGGACCGCCCTCGTACTTATTGAAATATAAACTAACGAGTGTATTTCCTTATGCCAATCTCATTCAACCAACTAGAAATGCATTATAGAGGCCAAAAGTGAAAAAAAAGACTGGAGAGCTATATTTGAAAAATCAGTTAAAAACGTCAATTGAATCCACAATACCATTCTAGAAGATAACTTATTAAATTTCCCTGACTTTTAAGTCAAAATATTGTCGAAAAATTTCTTGAATTTAAGTCACTTTAAATTTGTTAAAGATTTTTTTACGGATGGATTCAGACTGCCAAATATTTGAGGACACCTATCCAACTACAACAAATGGCCTAGTTGGTAAGACGCTTGTCTTCCTATCCAGAAGTTTCGAGTTTAATTTCCGTTGGAAGTCAATTTATTTTTAAAAGTTTGATTTCACTAAGGAACTCTTATACATCTTTCTGCTTGATTGAACATGATTACCATATGAAAATATACTTGTACTGTATCTTATTACATTTAAAAAATAGCAATATTGTAAAAAAATAGCAATATTGTAAAAAAAATAGCAATATTGTAAAAAAATAGCAATATTGTAAAAAAATAGCAATATTGTAAAAAAAATAGCAATATTGTAAAAAAATAGCAGTATTGTAAAAAAATAGCAATATTGTAAAAAAATAACAATATTGTAAAAAAATAACAATATTGTAAAAAAATAAGCTGAATTGTCATTTTAAACTAGTGATCTTAAACCTATGACCCGTGGACCGAAACCGGTCCTGATTTCCTGACTTTTCCTGAAATTTCCCCCAATCATGTTGTGGCGATATGATTTGGGCGCTATATTGTTGCAGGGTGTCCTGAAATTTATCAAATTATCTTATATATGTATTTTTTGATGTCCTTTAGCTATAATTTACCAAAATGCATCCAACGCCATTCACAACTACTGCTTTTAGATTTACAAGAAATTTGTATTTTCTAGCGTTTCAGTGTAAAATGTAATTAAAACCCACATTTTTTAGGAGAATTCAGAATCTTTCGTAAGGTATACTTGATTCGTAAGGTATAATGGAGACATCCAAGGTAAAGAAGGTTCATGGTTGAGATTTACAAAAAAATATTTTAACAACATTAACAAAATATCACAAACAACAACAATCTATTTAATGTATCTGTGAATTTATTAATATTCGGTTAAATTAATGTAAGCTTGATCGTAATTGTCAAACTTTAATTTGAAAAATCAAAATAACAACGCTTTGTTATCAGATAAAAATGAATAAAAATAATTTCATCATTATGCGAAATGAAATGCTCATGAATATTTAATTTGTTTTCCTTTCAGCGCGTTCACAAAATATTAATATTTCTCGTCCAATTTTTTTTAATGGCACAAGTTAGCGCAAAAATTATTCGAGAATTTTTCAGACATACAAAAGAGGTAAAATAATTTGTTGAATAAATATAAAAGAAAAAGAGTTTATTCGAATTTACGCTGTGTCGCTCAGAAAACAATTCCCAGGTGTGCGAGAACCTCACCTCACTGGTAACACTGACAACTTTCGCTTTTTTTAAACCATTGTTTTTTTTTTGGAAAAGAATAATTTTTAATGGAGCTTTGTTTTAGGCGAGATTTACGATTTTCACCTGTTTAAATACTGTTTTTGCTAAAAAAAAAATAAAAAAACACACACACACACGCACGTTTATTCAAAATTGAGTTTTTGTATATTTTATTACTATTTAAAAGGTTACAAAACTAATGACTCATGTTTGAATTCTGAGTTAGTTTAAATATAAATACAATTCGTTACAACAGTTTTAAGCATTTATATGAATCATATACAAAAAAATAACATATATTGAAGAGCAATATGTACATGATCCCATCCATCAACCATAAAATACAAACTCACATAGGTCTAGGCTCAGGCAATCAAAGGCCTTAAGATACAAAAAGAAAATAACAACAAATCCACTCCACTCAAATACACAAAAAGAAAGAAAAAACGCACACTTCAATACATTATTTTTTCAGGTATCTCGAAAAGTTTAAGAGAAACGAATTCAATAAAAACAAAGAAAAAAATATCAACGATATCTATACCCTGGCGTTAGATTTATGGTTAAGATAAACAAAAACGTTCTCTAAGAGAACTTTTCAAGACATTAAGGCAGTCACTAAATATGTCGGAGACTGTAGCATAGTCATTACTCAATTGAAAAAATCTAGGTACGGTAGAATTAGAAAAATTGTTCTACAAATCTCGCACATCTTGAAGAAATCAATCTCAAGAACTTTGGACAGTCAATTATTCCATTCACTGTTTTGAAAAGCAGGATAAAATAAAACATCACTCTACGATCTGAAAACTTCATAAAGTTCAGACGCTACTATGAAAAACCAAAAATTATGGATACTTTCCAATGTTCATTAAAAAACAGGTTCAGAATATGCACAGATATTGGATTTAGGGATGTGATAATTCTGTCGTGATTTTGTACGTATATATGTACAACTTGGTCGTCAATGGCAGTTTTTTGAGTGAAATGTGTGAAGTTTCACTATATTATTAAGAAATGTTCACACACATTTACCAAGCTTTGATGTTGTTCATCAAAATTTACGCTAATAAGTTTTAACTACACTTTTGTCTTGATTCATTGAGTTTTGTACGAAAAATTGGTTTTTTGTTAGTCGAAAGTAATAAAATTCATACAAACTTGGAAATATTCACGCAAAATATTGAAATTTCCCGAAATTCGAGATAAGGGATGAAAAACACGAAAACACGTTGAACAAATAATACTTCTGTCGTGATTTTGTACGTATATTTGTACAACTTGGTCGTCAATGGCAGTTTTTTGAGTGAAATGTGTGAAGTTTCACTATATTATTAAGAAATGTTCACACACATTTACCAAGCTTTGATGTTGTTCATCAAAATTTACGCTAATAAGTTTTAACTACACTTTTGTCTTGATTCATTGAGTTTTGTACGAAAAATTGGTTTTTTGTTAGTCGAAAGTAATAAAATTCATACAAACTTGGAAATATTCACGCAAAATATTGAAATTTCCTGAAATTCGAGATAAGGGATGAAAAACACGAAAACACGTTGAACAAATAATACTTCTGTCGTGATTTTGTACGTATATTTGTACAACTTGGTCGTCAATGGCAGTTTTTTGAGTGAAATGTGTGAAGTTTCACTATATTATTAAGAAATGTTCACACACATTTACCAAGCTTTGATGTTGTTCATCAAAATTAACGCTAATAAGTTTTAACTACACTTTTGTCTTGATTCATTGAGTTTTGTACGAAAAATTGGTTTTTTGTTAGTCGAAAGTTATAAAATTCATACAAACTTGGAAATATTCACGCAAAATATTGAAATTTCCCGAAATTCGAGATAAGGGATGAAAAACACGAAAACACGTTGAACAAATAATACTTCTGTCGGGATTTTGTACGTATATTTGTACAACTTGGTCGTCAATGGCAGTTTTTCGAGTGTAATGTATGAAGTTTCAGTATATTATTAAGAAATGTTCACACACATTTAGCAAGCTTTGACGTTTTTAATCACAATTTAAGCTAATACGTTTTTACTTCTTTTTTGTCTTGATTCATTGATTTTTGTAGCACTTTTGTACAATTTTGTACGTATATTTGTACAACTTGGTCGTCAATGGCAGTTTTTTGAGGGAAATGTGTGAAGTTTCACTATATTATAAAGAAATGTTCACACACATTTACCAAGCTTTGATGTTGTTTATCACAATTTCACTAATACGTTTTAACTACACTTCTGTCTTGATTCATTGAGTTTTGAACGAAAAATGGGGTTTTTGTTAGTTGAAAGTAATAAAATTCATACAAACTAGGGAATATTCACGCAAAAAATATTGAAATTTCGTAAAATTCGAGATAAGGAATGAAAAACACGAAAACACGTTGAAAAAATAATACTTCTGTCGTGATTTTGTACGTATATTTGTACAAATTGGTCGTCAATGGCAGTTTTTCGAGTGAAATGTAGTTTCCGTCAATAACGTGTAAATGTCCCTACATATTTAGCAAATTTCGACGTTTTGTATAATTAATAAAGTAAAACGTTCCTTGTACAATTTGGTTTTGATTCTTTAATTTTCTATCTTTAACGTACGAAAATGGGTGTTTTGTTGAAAAAATGTTTGAAACATTCATTCAATTTGGAAAATATTGACGCAAAATATTGCATTTTCGCAAAATTAGAGGTTTGGGGTAAAAACACACGAATACGAATATTCCCACACATTTAGCAAGCTTTGGATGTTTTATATTACAATTTACGCTAATACTTTTTAACTACACTTTTGTCTTGATTCATTGATTTTTGTAGCATTTTTGTACGAAAAATTTTTTTTTTGTTAGCTGAAAGTAATAAAATTCATACAAACTTGGAAACATTCACGCAAAATATTAAAATTTCGCAAAATTCAAGATAAGGTATGAGAAACACGAAAACACGTTGAACAAATAATAATTCTGTCGGGATTTTGTACGTATATTTGTACAACTTGGTCGTCAATGGCAGTTTTTCGAGTGTAATGTATGAAGTTTCAGTATAATATTAAAAAAATGTTCACACACATTTAGCAAGCTTAGACGTTTTTAATCACAATTTAAGCTAATACGTTTTAACTTCTTTTTTGTCTTGATTCATTGATTTTTGTAGCACTTTTGTACGTATATTTGTACAACTTGGTCGTCAATGGCAGTTTTTTGAGTGAAATGTGTGAAGTTTCACTATATTATTAACAGAAATGTTCACACACATTTACCAAGCTTTGATGTTGTTTATCACAATTAACGCTTATACGTTTTAACTACACTCTTGTCTTGATTCATTGAGTTTTGAACGAAAAATTGGTTTTTTGTTACTTGAAAGTAACAAAATTCATACAAACTTGGTAATATTCACGAAAAATATTAAAATTTCGCAAAATTCGAGATAAAGGATGAAAGACACGAAAACAAGTTGAACAAATAATAATTCTGTCGTAATATTGTACGTATATTTGTACAACTTGGTCGTCAATGCCAGTTTTTTGAAAGAATTGTGTGAAGTTTCACTATATTATTTTATTAAGAAATATTCACACACATTTAGCAAGGTTTGATGTTTTTTATCACAATTTACGCTAATACGTTTTTTCTACACTTTTGTATTAATTTATTGAATTTTGTACGAACAATTGTTTTTTTTTTAGTCGAAAGTAATAAAATTCATACAAACTAGGAAATATTTTATCAAAATATTTAAATTTCGCAAAATTCGAGATATGCGATGAAAAACACGAAAACACGTTGAACAAATAATAATTCTGTCGTGATTTTGAACGTATATTTGTATAAGTTGGTTGTCAATGGCAGTTTTTTGAGTGAAATGTGTGAAGTTTCACTATATTTTTAAGAAATATTCACACATATTTAGCAAGCTTTGATATTGTTTATCACAATTTACGCTTATACGTTTTTACTACACTTTTGTCTTGATTCATTGAGTTTTGTACGAAAAATGGTTTTTTGTTAGTCGAAAGTAATAAAATTCTTACAAATTTGGAAATATTCACGCATTATATTGAAATTTTGCAAAATTCGAGATAAGGGATGAAAAACACGAAAACACGTTGAACAAATAATATTTTTGTCGTGATTTTGTACGTATATTTGTACATTTTGGTCGTCAATGGCCGTTTTTTGAGTGAAATGTGTGAAGTTTCACTATATTATTAAGAAATATTCACATACATTTAGCAAGCTTTGAGGTTTTTTTATCACAATTTGACGCAAAATATTGAAATTTCGCAAAATTCGAGATAGGGGATGAAAAACACGAAAACACGTTGAACAAATAATTATTCTGTCATGATTTTGTCCGTATATTTGTACAGCTTGGTCGTCAATGGCAGTTTTTAGAGTGAAATGTATAGAGTTTCCGTCAATTACGTGTAAATGTTCCTACATATTTTGCAAATTTGGACGTTTTGTATCATAAATAACGTAAAACGTTTCTTGTACAATTTTGACTTGATTCTTTAATTTTTCTTACTTTTACGTACGGAAATGGGTGTTTTGTTGAAAAAAAAGTTTGAAACATTCATTCAATTTAGAAAATATGGACGCAAAATATTGCAATTTCGCAAAATTTAAGGTTTGGGATAAAAAACATGAATACACGTTGAACAAATAATATTTCTGTCGTAATTTTGTCCGTATTTTTGTACAACTTGGTCGTCAATGGCAGTTTTTTGAGTGAAATGTGTGAAGTTCCACTTTTTTATTAAGAAATGTTCACACACATTTAGCAAGGTTTGATGTTTTTTATCACAATTTACGCTAATACGTTTTTACTTCACTTTTGTATTAATTCATTGAATTTTGTACGAAAAATTGTTTTTTTTTTATTTGAAAGTAATAAAATTCATACAAACTAGGAAATATTTTATCAAAATATTGAAATTACGCAAAATTCGAGAAAAGCGATGAAAATTACGAAAACACGTTGTACAAATCATGATTCTGTCGTGGTTTTGTACGTATATTTGTACAACTTGGTCGTCAATGGCAGTTTTTTGTGTGAAATGTGTGAAGTTTCACTATATTATTAAGAATTTGAATTTCACTATATTATTAAGAAAAGAATATTCACTCATTTAACAAGCTTTGATGTTGTTTATCACAATTTACGATCATACGTTTTTACTTCACTTTTGTCTTGATTCATTGATTTTTGTAGCATTTTTGTACGAAAAATTGTTTTTTTTTTAGTTGAAAGTAATAAAATTCATACAAACTGGGAAATATTCGCGCAAAATATTGAAATTTCGCAAAATTCGAGATAAACGATGAAATCAGGAAAACATGTTAAACAGATTATAATTCTGTCGTGATTTGGTACGTATATTTGTACAACTTGGTCGTCAATGGCAGTTTTTTGAGTGAAATGTGTGAAGTTTCATTATATTATTAGGAAATGTTCACACACATTAACTTTTTCTTCCCGGTGTTGGGTATCTTCTACACGTTGCTTCAAATAACCATCAATATATCTATTAATATAATAAATACAAGGTTAAGATTTTAGGTATTCCTCCACAATATATTTACGCATTGATTTAAAAAATAATATTGATAATAATCAGAATTTATCGACTACATCGTAAGTATTTTCTGAATATCGGAAACAAATTCGCATTTATACGCTGTGAGTGCCTCAATCTTGGGTCTTGACGATAGGTGAAAAATATGCGGGAAGCGCGACACTATATTCGCATCTCACTTTTGCATACGTCACTGAATAGCGAGGAGCGCAATTGTCTTAACCTCGCAAGTGTAAGCCACGCCCGAGTTAGCCACCAGCCGTGCCGCGCCGCAGTAGCTGTTGAGCTGGCGACGAGACTAGATATGCGCCCGATCCGTGAGCGTTGCCAGAGAGTTTTTTAATGTTTTCAGCAAATAAATCTCAATTATTATAATTTTAAACTTCAATGATAATTAATTAAGGGGATTATCTATGAATGTTCTTATTTTTCCGATTTAAAATCGCTAATTTATGATCGCGTACTCACTACCCAACACCGGAACACGCGTTTCATTTTTATCACCGTAAGGGAAGGGTTAAGCAAGCTTTGACGTTGTTTATCACAATTTAAGCTAATACGTTTTTCCTTCTTTTTTGTCTTGATTCATTGATTTTCGTAGCACTTTTGTACGTATATTTGTACAACTTGGTCGTCAATGGCAGTTTTTTGAGTGAAATGTGTGAAGTTTCACTATATTATTAACAGAAATGTTCACACACATTTACCAAGCTTTGATGTTGTTTATCACAATTAACGCTAATACGTTTTAACTACACTTTTGTCTTGATTCATTGAGTTTTGAACGAAAAATTGGTTTTTTGTTACTTGAAAGTAAGAAAATTCATACAAACTTGGAAATATTCACGAAAAATATTAAAACTTCGCAAAATTCGAGATAAAGGATGAAAAACACGAAAACAAGTTGAACAAATAATAATTCTGTCGTAATATTGTACGTATATTTGTACAACTTGGTCGTCAATGCCAGTTTTTTGAAAGAATTGTGTGAAGTTTCACTATATTATTTTATTAAGAAATATTCACACACATTTAGCAAGGTTTGATGTTTTTTATCACAATTTACGCTAATACGTTTTTTCTACACTTTTGTATTAATTCATTGAATTTTGTACGAAAAATTGTTTTTTTTTAGTCGAAAGTAATAAAATTCATACAAACTAGGAAATATTTTATCAAAATATTGAAATTTCGCAAAATTCGAGATATGCGATGAAAAACACGAAAACACGTTGAACAAATAATAATTCAGTCGTGATTTTGAACGTATATTTGTATAAGTTGGTTGTCAATGGCAGTTTTTTGAGTGAAATGTGTGAAGTTTCACTATATTTTTAAGAAATATTCACACATATTTAGCAAGCTTTGATATTGTTTATCACAATTTACGCTAATACGTTTTTACTACACTTTTGTCTTGATTCATTGAGTTTTGTACGAAAAATCGTTTTTTGTTAGTCGAAAGTAATAAAATCCTTACAAATTTGGAAATATTCACGCATTATATTGAAATTTTGCAAAATTCGAGATAAGGGATGAAAAACACGAAAACACGTTGAACAAATAATATTTCTGTCGTGATTTTGTACGTATATTTGTACATTTTGGTCGTCAATGGCCGTTTTTTGAGTGAAATGTGTGAAGTTTTACTATATTATTAAGAAATATTCACATACATTTAGCAAGCTTTGAGGTTTTTTATCACAATTTGACGCAAAATATTGAAATTTCGCAAAACTCGAGATAGGGGATGAAAAACACGAAAACACGTTGAACAAATAATTATTCTGTCATGATTTTGTCCGTATATTTGTACAGCTTGGTCGTCAATGGCAGTTTTTAGAGTGAAATGTATAGAGTTTCCGTCAATTACGTGTAAATGTTCCTACATATTTTGCAAATTTGGACGTTTTGTATCATAAATAACGTAAAACGTTTCTTGTACAATTTTGTCTTGATTCTTTAATTTTTCTTACTTTTACGTACGGAAATGGGTGTTTTGTTGAAAAAAAAGCTTGAAACATTCATTCAATTAAGAAAATATGGACGCAAAATATTGCAATTTCGCAAAATTAAAGATTTGGGATATAAAACATGAATACACGTTGAACAAATAATATTTCTGTCGTAATTTTGTCCGTATTTTTGTACAACTTGGTCGTCAATGGCAGTTTTTTGAGTGAATGGTGTGAAGTTTCAGTATATTATTAAGAAATGTTCACACACATTTAGCAAGGTTTGATGTTTTTTATCACAATTTACGCTCATACGTTTTCACTACACTTTTGTCTTGATTCATTGAATTTTGTACAAAAAATTGGTTTTTGTTATTCGAAAGTAATAAAATTCATACAAACTAGGAAATATTCACGCAAAATATTGAAATTTCGCAAAATTCGAGACAAGGGATGAAAAATACGAAAACACGTTGAACAATAATATATTCTGTCGTGATTTTGTACGTATATTTGAACAGCTTGGTCGTCAAGGGCAGTTTTTCGAGGTAAATGTATAGAGTTTCCGTCAATTACGTGTAAATATCCCTACAATTTAAGCAAATTTGGACGTTTTGTATCATAAATAACGTAAAACGTTCCTTGTACAATTTTGTCTTAATTCTTTAATTTTTCTATCTTTTTTACGAAAATGGGTGTTTTGTTGAAAAAATAGTTTGAAACATTCATTCAATCCAAATTGAATGAATGTTTTAAACTTAGTAATATATTCGTCAAAAATATTGAATATTGCAATTTCGCAAAATTAGAGGTTTGGGATTAAAAACACGAATACACGTTGAACAAATAATAATTCTGTGGTAATTTTGTACGTATATTTGTACAACTTGGTCGTCAATGGCAGTTTTTTGAGTGAAATGTGTGAAGTTTCACTATTTCATTAAAAAATGTTCACATAAATATGTGATAAAAAATTGCGATAAAAAAACATCAAAACTTTCCTAAATATTATAGGAAAGTTTTGATGTTTTTTTATCGCAATTTATGCTTATACGTTTTGACTACACTTTTGTCTTCATTCATTGATTTTTGTATCATTTTTGTACGAAAAATTGGTTTTTTGTTAGTCGAAAGTAATATAATTCATACAAACTTGGAAATATTCACGCCAAATATTGAAATTTCGCAAAATTCTAGATAAGGGATGAAGAACACGAAAATATGTTGAACAAATAATAATTCTGTCGTAATTTTGTACGTTTATTTGTACAACTTGGTCGTCAATGGCAGTTTTTTGAGTGAAATGTGTGAAGTTTCACTATTTTATCAAGAAATGTTCACATATTTAGGAAAGTTTTGATGTTTTTTTATCACAATTTACGCTAATACGTTTTGACTACACTTTCATCTTCATTCATTGATTTTTGTAGCATTTTTGTACGAAAAATTGGTTTTTTGTTAGTCGAAAGTAATATAATTCATACAAACTTGGAAATATTCTCGCCAAATATTGAAATTTCGCAAAATTCTAGATAAGGGTTGAAAAACACGAAAATACGTTGAACAAATAATAATTCTGTCGTGATATTGTACGTATATTTGTACAACTTGGTCGCCAATGGCAGTTTTTCGAGTGAAATATATACAGTTTCCGTCAATTACATGTAAATGCCCCTATATATTTAGCAGATTTGGTCGTTTTGTATCATTAAAAACGTAAGGCGTTCCTTGTAAAATTTTGTCATGATTCTTTTATTTTTGTATCTTTTATGTACGAAAATGGGTGTTTTGTTGGTAAAAAAGTTAATTTCATTCATTTTGCGCAAAATAAGAGGTTTGTAATGAAAAACACGGAGACACGTCTTACAAATAATAATTCTTTCGTAAATTTGCACGTATATTTGTACAAGTTGGTCGTGAATGGCAGAATTTTGTCGCATTTTTGTCCCAAAGATATTTTGGTTTTTCGTTAGTCGAAAGTAATAAAATTCTTACAAACTGGAAAATATTGACGCCACAGAGGACAAGCAAATAGGTTACATTTAATATTTATTTTCCCATTTCATCTTCTTTCTTCTTCTTCCTGGCACTGTCCCAACTCATTGCCCAGGTAGGCTGTTGGGGTCGGCTCTTCTCGTTCTTAGGTTGTATGTTCTTCGGTTCTTGGTGTCTAGGCCGTTTCTCTGCAGGATTTTGGAGCATTGCGTTATCCAGGAGTTCTTTGGTTTTTTTCTGGACGGCTGTCAAGGAAGATCCATAGACATTACCTGATTAACCGTATGGTCTGGTGGTCTCCGTCTCATGTGCCGGTACCATCTCAGCTGTCGCTCTTCCAGCTTACTGTTTATGTCAGTGACCCCCAGGCTACCACGAATGCGTGGGCTCTTGTTTTTTTTTTAGTGATACTTCGCATTTCTGCTGTTTCATTTATTTTCCCATTTTTTAATTCAGATAAACTGAAACTTATTGTACTTTATTCTCTACAACGAGTAAAAAGCATTATATTACATAATATTTTCTTCATTTATATTATCGTGAAGGAACCAAAAAATAGACCATTAAATTAAGACACGAAAAAAAAAACAAATTCGTTAGCAATTTAAAACGAATGTTTTTAATGGAAGTGGATTTTTGTTAGAAGTTTTATAATTCAAAATATATTTCCAATTAGAAAATAAATAAGCTTTAAAGTCCGTTTGGCATTCTACATTATTTTGTAAAATTTTAAGTTAAAAAAATCATTTACATATATTGTTTGATTAATAAAAAAATATATACAATACAAAGTATCAAAAATTTTATTTTAGTGTGGATTAAGTAAATTAAAATGATTGCGTATTTTACAATATAAAAATCATCTACTGTTACTTAACTAGTCAACCTATAGTATTAGCAGGGAGGAATAAGGTTTGAGTGAATGTGATGAAATGCAAGTAGCCTGAACGAGTGGATATGTACGTATACACGTATTAAAATAATTAGCTGTAAGAATTGTTATCTAGTTATAACAATGTACATAGGCGCATACTTTTTATAAGAAATTAAATATTAAGATAATTAAAAAAAATACATTTAAGAAATTAAGTAAGCTTATAGTTTATATTATAGAAATTAGATAAGTTCTTTAATTTTTAGTTATAAATTTGTATATGGGCATAGACCTTATAAATTGTTTTTATTAAATAAAATGAAAACCTTACCAACAAGTAAAATTGCGTACGATTTTTGTATTGTGTTTTGTAACAAGCTTATAATGATATTCTCGTATTTCTTGAAATGCATAATTTTGATAACTTTTATTTCATACGTTAATCGTATTGACATTGTTAAGTTGATATTTTAATATTATCATGCGAATTTGATGTAAAAATAAAATAATTTTTAAGTTATACTGTTAAAATGTATAATTGCTTTGACTATAATTTTTTGTTACACATTGACAAAAAGTGCTAGGAATATTTATTTTCCAGGTGGTTTTTTTAAAATGCAGAATTCTAAAGTTTTTTTATAAACTTACTTTATCTACATACTTTTACCATAACACTTTTTTCTTATCGGGATAGTCAGAAAGAAGTGAGCGCCAGACTTTTCTAACGCGATACACATCTTTCATATCTTTTTCATCCTACACCTTCAACCCTTCTGACTTTTTTACATTTACTTTTTAGGAACGGCTGTTCCTTAATGGAGAGATGAGGATGATCGTTAGTTTAAATAAACTCGTTTAAAATCGGAATATGCAAAGAGGTATTTTATTGATAAACGTCGGTATTTATAATATTTGGAATGTGCGCGAGACGGCGCAAGAGATATGTCGCCGTCTCGTCTCCGCCTCACAATATATATTTATTGTCATCACGTAGGGTATTCATTGTTTTGTAGGACAGCGCGGAAGATATGTCGCTGTCCCGTTCTCCGCTAATAGTGAGTTCAATGACCGAGCAGGCGACCTTCGCCCAGTGCTTGTCTCGCATTCCTTACAATGCGAGTTCAATGACCGAGCGGCCAAGGGTCACCTCAATGGGTTCAGTGACCGCACGCATGGTCGCTACAACTTCTTTCAAAATATACACTTGATCCAATCAAACTTTCCTTGGTCTTCTTCTACTATTCCTTCCACTGAATTGTTGTTTTGTTAATATACTCACTTTTGTTGTTTTGTTAATATATTCACTTGTTCTACAGTCTCAGATTGTTTTTTTTTTCATCTCACTCCACATATCTGCTTAAAGTTCCCACTTATGCTTAATTCCTTCATTATTTATTCTGTTATATAAGACACGCGTTAATTTGACTCTTTTCAATCTTGTTCCACGCAACGTTTGACTCATGTGCATTAAAGTTAGTACCAAAATAACATTGTGACTTTATGATTCTGGTAGATTTTGATGATTTACAATCGAAATAAAATCATATTATGATGAAATAAATCATTGATCGTGAATTGATAAATGCAATAATTGTGAATTATTCTTTTGATTTAGAGGCTAGGAAGAAAAAGATAAAGGATTGAATGTAATGTATCAAGTTTTTTGTAAGACTCGACTAGTCATTAATCTAGTTCTGAAATGAATCTAAAGAGAATCAAACGTGTTTGAATTATAGAAAATGTATCTTTACCACTGAGCTTTTTTCAGGTATTGAAAGCACCTCACAGAAATACTAAATGTTTTAGTAGGATTTTAGTTTAGCTATTCAAATTCAAAAAGTATTACCCGAGCTAAAAGTGAAATGGACCGGAAGAAAATAAATTACCCACGAGTAAAATGTTTGCGTCCAAAATAGAAATTGATACAAAACACACCGAGAAATCGCTTTCCCACTGAACCATAAAATCATTTCTAGAAAAAGGGTTACTTTTATAAAATTATGGATGCTATATGTAGTTTTCTGAGAAAATAAGTTTCTAAAAAAGCTTTGTAAAAATATATCGTCAAATATTAAACAAAGGTCCGTGACGTGTATTGTATTACACTTTCGTTGTATCAAGTACAACTTTGGTTGTTATATATTTAGTTATATGGAAATATCTTCCAACTAACTAGAAATATGTTAAACGAGTCATGAACCATTAATTTCAAAATAATAAGAATTCGATTAATCAAAACCTGTAAAAAAAGCGATGGCTTAGACGTCAACAATGGACAGTAAATCTGCCATTTATCTTATGACTGATTCATGGAATGCCTTATTTAACTTAAACACTCATGGAGATTGATTGAAACCTTACCGTTAAACCCAAGGTAAAATAGTCGTTCATCCAACTATTTGGTAATAGCGTGAGATGATAAGTGAGCTTGTGTATTGTATTACACTTTCGTTGTATACATAGAGGAACATAACGTGTTTATTGCCATGTGGCAATCTCGTGTAATTAACCAGAAAGGTATTGAATATATTCTTAATGAAAATCACACCGGAAACATAAAAAAAAAGAGGATTAAGGTAAATGGAACCCGTTAACTCCAGGCTAGAAGATAGGCTTGTTATCAAATAGACTACGAAGTCAACATCCGTGACCTAATACGATATTCTCCGGAATATGGAGCATGTGTCTTCCAGTTCGATTTCCAATGATACTCGAAAATCCCGCAATCTGGATTATCCATCAGATATTTCGTTGGACGGAAAATATTACCGTATTTTTAACAAAATTACTATATTATACCAAATAATTCAAATCTTAACTTTTAACTGAAAAAATATTTAACATTCGCTTTCTATGTAGATATGATTATTTTTTCGAGAGTGATGTTTTCAACATATTATTAGATTAATGTGATTCTAGACGTGTTATTCTGAGAAATTGATCTACATTGGGAAATGGTGTTTTGTCTTTTTCCCGAAAAAAGAAACAAGGTTTGTAAAGAATACATACAATTTTAATACTTAACCTTTCCTTCCCTGTGTTGGGTATCTTCTACACGTTGCTTCTAATAACCATCAATATCTCTATAAATATAATAAATACAAGGTTAAGATTTTAGGTATTCCTCCATAGTATATTTACGCATTGATTAAAAAATAATATTAATAATAATCAGAATTTATCGACTACATCGAGGTGTTTTGTAAAGATCGAAAACAAATTCGCATTTAAACGCTGCGAGTGCCTCGTCTTGACGATAGGTGAATAGTATGCGGGAAGCGCGACACTATATTCGCATCTCACTCTTGATTACTAGACTGAATTGCGAGGAGCTGAATTGTCTCAACGTCGCAAGCATAAGCGTAAGCGCCGGGGTATGCGACTGACGTTCCGTGCCACTAGTAGCTTCTAAGCTTGCAAATAGACGTACGCCCGTTCCGTGAGCGTTGCCAGATGGTTTTTTAATGTTTTCAGCACATAAATCTCAATTATTATAATTTTTAACTTCAATTATAATTAATTAAGGGGATTATCTATGAATGTTCTTATTTTTCCGATTTAAAATCGCTAATTTTTTATTGCGTACTCACTACCCAACACCGGAGCACGCGTATTATTTTTATCACCGTAAGGGAAGGGTTAATACCCACGACTGATGAAGCATCCCCAGCAAGAAACGAAGAGTTATATTTATCCACTTTTACCACAGACTGGAGAAAAATGTACACACTTGTGAGTCACGTTCCAAAATACTGAGGTCATGATGGTGTAAAAAAATCCATCGTAAAGAAAGGACTAATTAAAGTTAATTGATAATATGAAAAAAAAAAACACGTTTTTGAAAATAATTTATCCTTTTCATTAGGCTCTCAGTTTATATTTTCTTATAAATTCAACGAAAAGAGGGAAGAAACACGTGACAATGTATGATATTTCTGAGAATTCTTCTTCATTTTTGCTTGAGAATGAGTGCGTTGTCAAAATAAATAAACTTTTTCTCATCTTTATTTACATAGGATATGCGCAATATAAATTGGCAATTCGCTACTGGGTTCTTTCATGAAATTGGCAAATAATGAAGAAATGAAAATGATATTCAACATAGCTGGGATGAAATAGAAATTATTTAAAAAAAAAAACCTTCATTACATTCTAATAATGTTTATAGTATCCGAATATTTGAAAGAAAACGACAAATGTTTTTTTATTTGTTTGATGTAAATATAGAACAAAGAGCAGACCATTTCAAAAGAATACATTTAAATCAATTTCCGTATGAAAAATTACAAAGAAAAACATTTTATGGTTCAGAATACGTTATTCAGTATGAACCAAATTCGTTTGAGTATTTTGCTTGACATAAGATACAAGCATACGACCTCGTGATAAGTGACAACGTAGGTAACATTTTGAATGAGTATGGTATTGAATGTTAATTAATACGTGGTATTGAATTGAAGAGCATGATACGAGTGAATGATACCTTGGCTAAATCGTTTAATGTTTCGAAAGGCGTGAAACAAGGATGCGTTGTGTAACCGTGGTTGTTTAATATTTATATAGATTCATGTTTGAAAAAACAACAGAAGTTAATTGGTAACATAGAAATGTCAAATGAAAACGTATGTGGATTACTGCATGTTGATGATATGGTAGTGTTGGTAGAGAGTGAATATAAATTGCAAAGTTTGATAAGTATGGGATGGGAAGAGAAATATTTGAGAATGAATGTTGCAAAATCAAAAGTTATGATGATAGAAAGTGCGAAAGGATATATATGGGTGAAAAATGAAAGATAGTTTAGGGACTTGTGTTCCGAATGCAAGGATGATGGTTGTTTGAATAAAAGTCGTCGAGATCGGAATAAGCATAGATAAAGTTTATTGTAAGCGTCTGTATTTATAATGTATAGAACGGCGCAGAACGTGTCGCTGTCTCGCTTCCGCTGAACACATGTTTATTGTTGCACGTTCTATATATATATTTCATATTACGGTCTGCAGGAGAGGCAAGAGATATATCGGTGTCTCGTTCTTTGCTACTAGTGAGTTCAATGACCGCGCGGGCGACCTTCGCTCGGTGCCGCCTCGCACTCGCCACTTGCGAGTTCAATGACCACGCGGGCAAGGGTCGCCTCAGTGGGTTCAGTGACCGCACGCACGGTCGCTATAATAGGAACAGTTTGAGGAATTCTATGATATTATATTTGGGTAGTATTTTCTCAGATGATGGAAGAGTTAAGAGAGATATTGACCGGCTTGTAGCAATAAGAAACAAAGCCAATGAGGCATTAAAACATAACATATATACTCGAACCGGAAAAATCTGCTATGATGATAGTTTACAATAGTATTTTGATGGCAACTTTAATGCATGGGAGTGAAACGTGAACGTGGAAAATTTTGGTAAGAGCTGAATGAATGCTGAAGAAATGTGTGCATTGAGTAGAATACACAAGAGAAAAAGAGGTAGATATCAACCCAAGCAAAATGTTTGGATTCTTTTTATTTGAATATATTTGATTACGCAGCCGAAAATACTCAGATATACATAGTTGTATAAGACAAAGCTTTATAAACCTAGGTTTGATATAAACCTAAGAATACTGCTAATAATATATTTCGAAAAACAACTAAATGATACTCTTTTTGTAACCAAAAAAACAAAGATAAATGGATTATTTGCCTTAAATAAACCTAGAATAAAATTCCTAATCCTTTTGGAACAAAACCATTCTCTTGTTAGTTTTTTGTTATTCTGAAAGCTGATTAAATTAACATTAAAATTGCCAATTAAGTTAATTGTTTGGAACGCTTTGACTAACAATTGTTCAAGATTCAATGGATAATTTTGTATTAAAATATAAAACTAAGCGTTTACCCCTTTTGTTTTTGAGAGAAGTGAAACTAAATTGTGAAAAGGGTATTTTTTCTCTCGAAGAAATTAAATTAAAACGGTCAAATGACCTTTTCAAAACCAGAAATGATAAAAAAATAACAATTTAAATCAATATTGACATGCCATCATCATCATTGTCAACCTGGGTCGATCCACTGCTGGATGAAGGTCTCCCGAAGTTGACTCCAAATAATTCGATTTTTTACTAGTTGGTGCCATGCTTCCTGATTTCATCCATCCAGCGTACCTTCAGTCTTCTTCTGGGCCTCTTTATGCCTCTTGGGTACCATTGGATTACTTCGGATATCCATCGGCAATCGGACATTCTGGCTACGTGTCCTGCCCATTGCAACTTCATTTTCTTGTACACCTTCATTACGTCTTCTATCTTTGTTTTGTTGCATATCCTGGTGTTTCGTTTACAGAATCTTTAAGTATATCCCAACATGCATCTTTCCATGCTCGTTAGTGCGGGCTGGAACTTTTGTCTGCCCTTTGTTGTGAGCGTCCATGTCTCACAGCCGTACGTAAATACTAGGAGAATACACTGGTTGTTTTCCTTCAAATATATCACTTTTGAAGATGTTGTTTAATCGTTCAAATGTTAACATGTAAGGATTGTTGTTTATTTATTTTGTTCTTCATTTTAGATTTTTTAACCCGACAACATCAAACAAAATGCATTGCTTTAGGAAAAAAATGGGACTGAAAAATTTAAACATTGAATCTTAGAAAATACGTCTATTTCACGCTATGGTGGCATATTTATACATTTTTTATAAAAAATAATACAAAACACTGTTTTTTACTTCGTATTTACCACTGTTTTATTTAAGTTCACTATCGGTTTAAAAGATCCCCGTCTACCTCTTCAGGTGAAGATAAACTTCAGAACATCCAAGTTCATCTTAACTTGATTAGAAAAACGGTGGTCTTTGAAACCGGAAGTGCACTCAATTAAAACAGAGGAGAAATTAATGTAAAAATTAATGTAAAAAAAATCAATTTATAACAGTAGAAACAATGTTTCTAACTCATGCTTTCACGTAAAACAATTCAGTTATGTCTACAAAGTTTAATAACAACCCTAATTCTAAATGTATCCACCGAGATATGGAACTAGAACATGTTTTAGCAGTTATTTTGTCTTAAATGTGTAAATTTTCACCTCTACCCCCATGGGTAGCTATTTTCAAGAAAATGATAACAAATGTTATTTACAAAAGTCATTCCTTCGTTTTTGACTTTTAACACTGATGTATTAAGTATAATAAAAAATAAGACTCATTGATGGTTTGGACATGTAGAACGAATAATGAACAAAATAAACATGCGGTCCAAATTTTAGTACAGAGTGTTGATGAGGAATATCAAGCAACTAATTGTTGTATCGAGTAAATTACGAGTATATCTGGTAAGAAGGACCTTTCAAAAATCAGAGAAATCTATGAATCGTGTGAGATGGTGTATGGCGATAAATGTCACGATATGAAACTCGGGTACTCTATTTTCTCTGCCTATCCCAAAAAAGGAAACGTCCTGGTGATATGATTGAATATTAAATGTGTACAGGTTATCTCTGAAGGCTTTTATGGTTTTTAAGCGAACCATAATATTTTTAACCGTCTGAAAGATTTGGTTTCGATTCCCGATCCTGGCTAAACAAATGTTTTATCTTTTTTTCCCTGTTTTGTATTTGATATTTTCTTTTCGTTTTGAATTATTACAGAAACAATACATGGTTTTGATAATAAACAAAATGGAACTGAGCTTGAAGGGAAAACTCAGTTCAAGCGTCAAGCGCAAAAAGAATTGTTCGGGGGAATACAAGAAGATTTATGTCCCAAGAAGTTGATAGTGCAATATTAATACAGTAAAGATGAAAGAAGGTTTTTAAGTAAAGGTGAAAGAGGGTTTTGCAATTCTGAATATAAATGAAGAAATACAGGATTCCTCGAAATGCTGAAATTGTCATATATTTTTAGGAACGGGTTGTTCCTTAAAGGAGACATGATGAGGATGGTTGTTGATAAATAAAACTCGTTCGAAATCGGAATATGCAAAAAGGTATTTTATTGATAAACGTCGGTATTTATAATATTTGGAATGTGTGCGGGAATGCGCAAGAGATATATCGCTGTTTCGTCTTTGCCTTACAATATGTTTATTGTCGTCACATGGGGTATTCGTTGTTTTGACTGACAGCGCGGAAGATATGTTGCTCTCTCTTTTCTTCATGGAATGCGGCCTCCGCTAGTAGTGAGTTGAATGACCGACCGTGTGAACTTTGCCCATCGTTTGTCTCGCATTGTGAAGCATGCGAGTTTGATGACCGGGTGGGCAAAAGTTGCCTCGTGGGTTCAGTGACCGTACGTTATAGTCACTGCATATTCAATGTCTTTTGGCTTTACTACGAGATACACGTTACCTTTTTTAAAGCAAAATATTTATTTTTTATGTGATTTTTTTTTCAAAAAATTAATCTGCACTGTTTCTAAATTATTGGCGTAACGTTGTTTTAGAAGAAAAAAACGCTACGTATATCTGGCCGCTACTCACAGACAAAAGTCTTTCAAACAATAATCATGGGGTTTTCTGCACCAGCCCCAATGTTCTTAATATCCTTTATTGTGATGACATTCATTTGCAAAGCGCTAGTTTTCGTACTTTTATAGCACGCAGAAAACTAACCCTGTAAATAAGGCTTTTTTCAGCGATCCAATGGGGTGAAGGAGAGTGGAGAGATCAAAGTTGAAATTACTGAATGATATGACACATAACTGTTGCACATTGAGTACGATCAATTGGAGAAGGGATGCTGTTGAAAGAAATATGTGGTATATACTTTTGCAGGCAGCCAATAGTCATCCTGGGTTATATGACTGGTGATGGAGATTTGTATAGCATTCCTCAAAATATTCGCATACATGATTTGCAAATGCTTAACTGCATGACCTAGAAATAATTCTGTTTTTGGAACCACTGATCGAGATTTAAGGAATTTTAAGAATCACTGGAGTGCATACCAGAGAATCTCACTTTTTGCCTCCAAATGTGATGACAATACTACCACAGACAATTAAATGATGGCATTGTCACCAAATGTTATCGTGTTTATGTTGTAATGTTGTTATATAGTATATAATACACTTTCGTTGTATATAGTATAACCTCGCAGGCTGATTACCATATGGAAATCTCTTTCAACTAACCAGAAAGGTATTAAAGAGGTCTCAAATAAAAACCAGACTGGAATCCTTTTAAAAATATCTGATTACAGGAATACACCGCGAAATTCTTGGTATAAGAGACAGGTAACCTACCATCAAGGTGTCAGACTTTCTTATATTACCTTTTTTTATTATTTTTTTTATACCCCTTCTATCGAAGGAACAAATAAAATAAACATTGCTAGCTACCCAGCTGTAAGACACAATAACAGTCGTAAAAACTCATCAGCTACATTTTAATATAATGTATTAAGAGCTTTTTTTAAATAAAAACTTTCATCTCAGCATCAGTTAGAAGCACGTTTTATAAGAACGAAGTACGTCTCCACCGGTGAGCGATGATATAGCGCAGAAAGTAAGTGGTTAAATGCAACTCCACCGCTGCAAATTGTTGTAACCAGACATAATTCACAGCGAGTGCATTCAACCTGCGGGGATATATTCATATATGAGGATTTTCTCACTTGAAATGCAAACTTCAGTAACAAATTCTCTGCAAAAATAAGGTGAGTTATACACAGTGTTTACAGTGTAAAACTCACCTTATTTTTGATTCAATAGAAACAAAGTTGGCAGATTAATATTGCATCTTAATACCAACATAAGAATATGTAGACAAAACTAAGAGCTGAAAAAAATATAATGTAAATGAGAGAGTTGCGAAGAATCTGCAGAAAACTCGTCGTAGCTGGGCCTCGTAGTTGAGAATCCCCTCGCCATTTCAACGTCAATTCAGTTTAAAAGGAAATATGTGCCATGGAGTCATGAGTGAGCCATTGCACACCAGCAAAATCACCGGCCTCATCGCTGTACTGGATCCAATAGTACGCTTAAAATGAGACAATCGGATCACAGTGGCATATTTTTTTTAAGAATATACCTGACCAAAGTCATAGGTATCGTTATACTCCTGAATACTAGGTGTAAAAAATACCTGTGCTATTCGAGGGGAGTATCATATCGCAGGGTTTGAACCTGCAGCTTTCCGCTCGGAATTCCAGTGCGTTACGGCGTGATCATGCACCTCTTAACCCTTCCCTTACGGTGATAAAATTGAAACGCGCGCTCCGGTGTTGGGTAGTGAGTACGCGATAAAAAATTAGCGATTTTAAATCGAAAAAATAAGAACATTCATAGATAATCCCCTTAATTAATTATAATTGAAGTTAAAAATTATAATAATTGAGATTTATTTGCTAAAAACATTAAAAAACCATCTGGCAACGCTCACGGAACGGGCGTAGATCTAGTCTCGTTGCTAGCCCAAAAGCTACTGCGGCGCGGCAGGGTTGGTGGCTAACTCGGGCGTGGCTTACACTTGCGAGGTTGAGACAATTGAGCTCCTCGCTATTCAGTGAAGTATGTCAAAGTGAGATGCGTATATAGTGACGCGCTTCCCGCATACTCTTCACCTATCGTCAAGACCCAAGATCGAGGCACTCACAACGTTTAAATGCGAATTTGTTTCCGATATTCAGAAAATACTTACGATGTAGTCGATAAATTCTGATTATTATTAATATTATTTTTTAAATCAATGCGTAAATATATTATGGAGGAATACCTAAAATCTTAACCTTGTATTTATTATATTTATAGAGATATTGATGGTTATTAGAAGCAACGTGTAGAAGATACCCAACACAGGGAAGGAAAGTTTAATGAATGACAGATTAAAGATAAGTTGTGGGTTGAATAAGGATGCAACATTAGGTTAAAATATTTGGTCTCATGGTTTGAGAACTTAATGTTTATTTACTGCTAAAATTTGGTGTTACAGATCCTCCACTCCATCGACGTTTTACTAAAGGTGTCATATCTCTTAAAAGCTTTAAAACACTTTAGAAATCCTTTGTTATCAGCTTTTCTACACTCCAGATAAAACCTTTTTGATTACATAAGTTCTGCCACTTTAAATATTGATTTATATTTACATATTTGCTTAGTCTTCCACAGGTACCTTAGAACATTGTGATAATCAGATAAACTCAATGTAGCTCATCTTCCCGAGGATAAAGATTTGTGGGGCGAGAATATTGATTTATATGTACATATTTGCTTGGTCTTCCACAGGTACCTTAGAACATTGTGATAATCAGATAAACTCAATGTAGCTCATCTTCCCGAGGATAAAGATTTGTGGGGTGAGAATATTGATTTATATGTACATATTTGCTTTGTCTTCCACAGGTACCTTAGAACATTGTGATAATCAGATAAACTCAAAGTAGCTCATCTTCCCGAGGATAAAGATTTGTGGGGTGAGAATATTGATTTATATGTACATATTTGCTTGGTCTTCCACAGGTACCTTAGAACATTGTGATAATCAGATAAACTCAATGTAGCTCATCTTCCCGAGGGTAAAGATTTGTGGGGCGAGAATATTGATTTATATGTACATATTTGCTTAGTCTTCCACAGGTACCTTAGAACATTGTGATAATCAGATAAACTCAATGTAGCTCATCTTCCCGAGGATAAAGATTTGTGGGGTGAGAATATTGATTTATATGTACATATTTGCTTAGTCTTCCACAGGTACCTTAGAACATTGTGATAATCAGATAAACTCAATGTAGCTCATCTTCCCGAGGATAAAGATTTGTGGGGCGAGAATATTGATTTATATGTACATATTTGCTTGGTCTTCCACAGGTACCTTAGAACATTGTGATAATCAGATAAACTCAATGTAGCTCATCTTCCCGAGGATAAAGATTTGTGGGGCGAGAATATTGATTTATATGTATATATTTGCTTAGTCTTCCACAGGTACCTTAGAACATTGTGATAATCAGATAAACTCAATGTAGCTCATCTTCTCGAGGATAAAGATTTGTGGGGCGAGAATATTGATTTATATGTACATATTTGCTTAGTCTTCCACAGGTACCTTAGAACATTGTGATAATCAGATAAACTCAATGTAGCTCATCTTCCCGAGGATAAAGATTTGTGGGGCGAGAATATTGATTTATATGTACATATTTGCTTTGTCTTCCACAGGTACCTTAGAACATTGTGATAATCAGATAAACTCAAAGTAGCTCATCTTCCCGAGGGTAAAGATTTGTGGGGCGAGAATATTGATTTATATGTACATATTTGCTTAGTCTTCCACAGGTACCTTAGAACATTGTGATAATCAGATAAACTCAATGTAGCTCATCTTCCCGAGGGTAAAGATTTGTGGGGCGAGAATATTGATTTATATGTACATATTTGCTTAGTCTTCCACAGGTACCTTAGAACATTGTGATAATCAGATAAACTCAATGTAGCTCATCTTCCCGAGGATAAAGATTTGTGGGGTGAGAATATTGATTTATATGTACATATTTGCTTAGTCTTCCACAGGTACCTTAGAACATTGTGATAATCAGATAAACTCAATGTAGCTCATCTTCCCGAGGATAAAGATTTGTGGGGCGAGAATATTGATTTATATGTACATATTTGCTTTGTCTTCCACAGGTACCTTAGAACATTGTGATAATCAGATAAACTCAATGTAGCTCATCTTCCCGAGGATAAAGATTTGTGGGGCGAGAATTTTGATTTGTATGTACATATTTGCTTGGTCTTCCACAGGTACCTTAGAACATTGTGATAATTAGATAAACTCAATGTCGCTCATCTTCCCGAGGATAAAGATTTGTGGGGCGAGAATATTGATTTATATGTACATATTTGCTTGGTCTTCCACAGGTACCTTAGAACATTGTGATAATCAGATAAACTCAATGTAGCTCATCTTCCCGAGGATAAAGATTTGTGGGGCGAGAATATTGATTTATATGTACATATTTGCTTGGTCTTCCACAGGTACCTTAGAACATTGTGATAATCAGATAAACTCAATGTTGCTCATCTTCCCGAGGATAAAGATTTGTGGGGCGAGAATATTGATTTATATGTACATATTTGCTTTGTCTTCCACAGGTACCTTAGAACATTGTGATAATCAGATAAACTCAATGTAGCTCATCTTCCCGAGGATAAAAATTTGTGGGGCGAGAATATTTAGCCAATATTCGAAGAATGAAAATTAACCTATTGAAAAAATATTCACAATTAATTTCATAAAAAGATAAATAATTAAAATTATGAAAACTTATTGAGAAAATCCGTCCAAGCGAAAAAAGCTCAACTCGAACTGCATTTATTAAAAATGTTTACTTTCGTGAAAAGACCGCGGGATCGAGTTGAAATATTTAATTAAGACTTCTTTCATAAGCGCCACTGTTAATAAAGGGAGAAACTTTTTAATTGAAACTCTCCAAGAATTGACGGTACGTTTCGTTTATTAAAATTTTCTTTAAGTTATTTATGTCAATAAATCTCAAAAAAATGTCTCTGTACACGGAATTTGCATTTTATGCAAACTTTTCCGCATTTTACGTTATGTTCCTGATGAATTTTAAAATTGTTATGTTTTGATTAAAAAAAAACGATTATTTAAATAAAAAAATTTATTATAATAGATTATTTTATTTTAATTATAAAAATGGGTAAAGGTTTATTTTAAGTTTCTTTGAAATAAATATGAATAAATCTAAAAGTACACATGTTTATTGGAAAAAATACAGTTTCCAACAAGGTGCAGTTTCTTATCGTAAATTGTAACGAAGGCTGAATTTTACACCACTTTAACAGAATAAAAACGCCACCTTGAAATTAGATAAAATGTATTATTTTACGAAGTCTTTATTTTTAAAGCTCTCACGTATGCACGGAAACGACTGTTTTAAGCTCTTTCAATTACTTTATATCATACACAATGATCAGTGATGAATTTCGAAGCGTGGAAAATTCTATAACTCAATGACTATGGTAATTCATGGTAAAGAAGTGTTTTTTAAAGTAAATTACTACTTTTTTTAACATTCTCGGGATTTGTCTAGCTACCAATCTCACGTTTCACATTCTGGCTAAAGTCGTTATGGGTTTCTGGAAGATTGCTCTCAGTAAAAGGCGGAAATATATCAGTAAGTTTATGCAATGGGTTTATTAATTTATATTAAATTGGTATTGTACGAGTATATAAACAAATATACAGTGCGAGTGTGAACAGAAGGCGTGGAAAGGGAAGTTAAAGGTAAGTATGGTTAGATAAAGAAAATCATATTTTGAAAGATGTAGGAGCTGTACGAGAATATGTATAGATGTGAGAGAGGCTAAATTTATTTGTTAAAATATAAAAGTTTAGCACTCTGTCCTCTCTGCCTGCCCTAGAAGAGAAATGAGTTAGGAAAAGTAAATATGGAAAAATACGGCAATTTTCACAATTTGTTTTTAAGATTTTCATGAGTATTGGGATTTTTGACGCATTTTATAAGATCTAAGGAAGTCAAATTGTGCATTAGAACTTTTGTGTTGTATTATTATACACTGTGAAACACTTTTGTTTTGTTTTATTATACATTGTGAAACACTTTTGTGTTGTATTATTATACATTGGGAAACACTTTTGTGTTGTATTATTATACATTGTGAAACACTTTTGTATTGTCTTATTATATATTGTGAAACACTTTTGTGTTGTATTATTATACATTGTGTAACACTTTTATGTTGTTTTATTATACATTGTGAAACACGTTTGTGTTGTATTATTATACATTGTGAAACACTTTTGTGTTGTATTATTAAACATTGTGAAATAATTGTGTGTTGTATTATTATACAATAGATTGTGAAACACTTTTGTGTTGTATTATTATACATTGTGAAACACTTTTGTGTTGTATTATTATACATTGTGAAATACTTTTGTGTTGTATTATTCCACATTGTGAAACTCTTTTGTGTACTTTTATACATTGTGAAACACTTTTGTTGTTTTCGGTAAAGCTAAACAAGTTTTAAGTGAAAGTTAGGCTAAAACTATTAAAAAAAAATTTAAGTACCGACAGAAATTGAAAATTAACCAGTCCTTCCATTTAAAGATATGCGTCTAATCAATAAAGCCTTGTAGGTCATAATCTATGTTCCTCCCTTCACGACAGTCAACTTTCTTTGTTTTTTAATATCGTCTATGTCCTGTTCGACATATAATGCTGTTTCGCGGGCACGTTAGTTTTAAGTTTCACAAACACGTCACTTTCCACAATGTGTAATAGTTGAAAAGAACCATTTAAATGAATGAATGCAGTGTACTTTCCATTATCTACTTTATACCATAAAAACACGTGTCCTAAAAATATATTCCTTCGAAAAAACTTTACATTTCCATCAAATAAATTATTTAGCATAATGGGTGGGGTCTAAAATGACACCGAATTATAGGGTAACTCGCTTACCCGTCTATTACCCTCTCACTCGGAAAGAACGAGCCATAAAGGTAACAAACTACGCAACACATTCATGAATATTTTATTTTGAGGGTTTCCGGGTTGGTATTGTGGAAAGAGAAATGTGTGGTTTGAGAGATTGTAGTGTAAATGAATTCAATTGTGGTATTTGACATACAAAAGTGATTGTGGTGTGTTGATCTGATAAACAAATTGATAACTACACATGTTTGAAAATATTCACATGTGTTATTTACTATTTGAAAATGTTTTTCGCTGTTGATACCGTATTGGCATCGCTCTGAGAATGAATACTTCGCTTGCTAAACGTTGGTCATCATAATGATTCCTTGTTGTATCTTAAATTTGCAGCACCACCTTTCTCCATCTTTTCCGGTTCTGAGTCATGTTTAATGTAGCGTATAAAAAGTGTCTTGTTAACTTCTTTATTTGGTCTGCCCATTTTATAGGTCACCTTCCTCTTGATTGCCTTTGCTTAAGTGTCATGGTGATCACCAGATTTCTCAAACTCCATTCCTTGAAATAAAAGCATTTATGTAGACAAATTTGTTGATTTTTTCGTAATCTCTCAAAAAGTCACTACTAATTAGAGTTTCGAATCGATCCTCGTTAACCTTTCCTTCCCGGTGTTGGGTATCTTCTACACGTTGCTTCAAATAACTATCAATATCTCTATAAATATAATAAATACAAGGTTAAGATTCTAGGTATTCCTCCATAATATATTTACGCAATGATTTAAAAAATAATATTAATAATAATCAGAATTTATCGACTACATCGTAAGTATTTCGTGAATATCGGAAACAAATTCGCATTTAAACGCTGTGAGTGCCTCGATCTTGGGTCTTGACGATAGGTGAAAAGTTTGCGGGAAGCGCGACACTATATTCGCATCTCACTTTTGCATACGTCACTGAATAGCGAGGAACGCAATTGTCTCCACCTCGCAAGTGTAAGCGACGCCCGAGTTAGCCCCCAACCCTGCCGCGCTGCAGTAGCTGTTGAGCTGGCAACGAGACTAGACCTACGCCCGTTTCGTGAGCGTTGCCAGATGGTTTTTTAATGTTTTCAGCAAATAAATCTCAATTATTATAATTTTTAACTTCAATTATAATTAATTAAGGGAATTATCTATGCATGTTCTTATTTTTCCGATTTAAAATCGCTAATTTTTGATCGCGTACTCACTACCCAACACCGGAACACGCGTTTCATTTTTATCACCGTAAGGGAAGGGTTAAGGACTTTTGATTAACTTTGATTTATTTCTAGTCCCAGTTGATCTGATGAACACATTGACAACCACACGGTGTTATTCACTGTTGTTACACATTGTAGAGGGCTACTGTTAATATTGTCTTCGAGTAAAGAACCTCTGGAGTAGGTACCGAGCTCGCGGTTTGTCAATAAACGTGTTGGCAACGCTACCGCTCGGCGCGCGCTGTTATTGTATTCAGGCAAACTTTTAAACCAGACTGACACCTTTCTAATTTTTTGAGTGCTATCGGCAATCAAACCCGAAACACCCAGGGTGGAAATCAAAAATCATTTCATTCAAAAATCTGTGGAGGCTGTCTTCATTTTATTTATATATTTGACAGTAAACCAATAATATACTATAGTTCCAAATGATAATTAGAACTAAACACAATTGGCGAAAGACAAACAACACAAATAAAATAAATTCAGGTCATTATGCACAGCATGTGACATATTATGGTAGGTGAGGAAGTTGGGATAAAGAGGAATAAAAAGTTTTTTTAAATAATAGATATCCTCGAACAATAGGTGGAAAAAGTACCTGTTTCATACGAGGGGAGTAGCAAAGCACGAGATGTGAACCGACAATCTTCCGCACGGAAGTCGAGTGCGTTACCGCGCCATGCACCTCAAAGATTTGCACCTTAGATAGAAACTTTTTCTTACATAGTTCAAATCAGCTTTTGGATTGCATTTTGGAGTATGGAGCTTAAAGACAATGTGGAATAAAAATAACAAATAAACAACATTTATGACAAAAATATTAGATGTTAAAATAATTTGTGTCCGTTTTTTTTTCAAATTTAAAAATGAGCACCGAAATTAAAATAAAATGGCAAAGGTTATATATACGTCATTTGAAAGAAAATTTTCGGCTCTACGAGATATTGTGTTTGTTTTTACGTTACGTATATTATTTTATTTGATTACAAGCCTTCAAAATGGAATGTCAAGTAAACGAAAGTGAGCATTTTTGACACCTCCTTCTGTTCGCGTTCAATTGTCGAACGTTGATTTTTATTGTTTTCACTCAAAACATGTGGAACCCAAGCGCCAAACTTCTAGACTTTTCCCATTAATTTAAAATGGCGGTGAACAGTCATGCGACTACAATTCATCTGCTCAGCCAATTCTACGGTAGTTTGAATGGGATCTTCATGAATAATATGGTTTAAGCGGTCCTCATCAAAGTCCACTGGTCGTCAGGAACGCTCCATGTCTTTCAGGTCGAAATTACCTTCTTTGAAACGCAAAAAACATCGACGAGCTGTCCTTTCATTCATAGCATCTCCACCGTACACTTCGCAAATATCGCGAGCAGCTTTATTCCCTCAATTGAATGCGAACAGAAGGTGGTGTCGAAAATGCTCACTTTGGTCTACTTGACATTCCATTTTGAAGGCTTGTAATCAAATAAAATAATATACGAGTATGTAACGTAAAAGCAAACACAATATCTTGTAGAGCATAAAATTTTCTTTCGAATGACGTATAACCTTAACCATTTTGTTTTACTTTTGGTGCTCATTTTTAAATTTGAAAAAAAAAACGGACACAACTTATGCTAACACTAAACTTTTTTAGTAAAATTTCATCTCTAAGATTGGTTCCAAATATATTTTCGGAGTATTGTTAAATTTGTGTGAAAAATGTCGATGGGGTTAATGCCTTCACTGTTATTCTTTTAAGCTTGTGGGAGATAAAATTAAGCCAAAAGCCGCGTTGTTATTAATAGAATAATGCTTTGATCTTTCAGCTGGCTTTAATTGTACCCCCTTATTTTGGGGAGAGCAATCAAGACGAGTACTAAGAGCCTCTGAAAAAAAAAAAACCACCCACTATTGTTAGGGTGAACGCGCGGAGAAGAATATTGGCCTGCTTATAGAATCATTGCCCTAAACTACCCTGTTGAACTTGAAAATATTTACAGGCATATAGGAATTGGGATAATCAAAGATAAATGTCAAAATGGAGAATGTAAAGTGGATGGTTGACTATCATTACCTGTTGAGAGGAGTAGAACTTTTTTGCTGCAGTATTTGAGGAGCCTGATCTCTTGTACCAAGAAGGTCTCGATTCGTGGAATATCCAATGCTGTCTGGGATGCAGAATTCTTGATGGAAATAGTATAGAAGATGTCTTAATTAACGAAAATAAATTGGAATATAAAAGATTATTTATTTCGCAAAATATTATGTAAGGTCGTCGGATCGAACCCCGCACTTTGCTACTCTGCTCGAACGACACAGGAACTTTTTCCACCTAGTGTTCGAGGGTATAAGGATACCTTTAACTTCGGTCTTATCAATACTTAAAAAAAAAAGATTTAGTCAGTTATTTAACGATAATCTCATACCAAATGTTGAGCTTCGAATACGACAAGTTTGCATTCGACGTACGAAATTTTGAACTAGTAAATCCATAAATATTCATAAACTAGTAAATCCATAAATATTTAGTAAATCCAAGTAAAAAGAGTATTACACTTTTAAGTAAAACGTTAATTTCTCTACAAATCCACAAGGATACTTAGAACTTCGGTCATATCTATACTTCAAAAAAATGATTATGTCAGTTATTTAACGATAATCTCATACCAAATGTTGAGCTTCGAATACGACAAGTTTGCATTCGACGTACGACATGTTGAACTAGTAAATCCATAAATATTTATGAACTAGTAAATCCATAAATATTTAGTCAATACAAGTAAAAAGAGTATTAAACTTTTAAGTAAAACGTTAATTTCTCAACAAATCCACAAGGATACATATAACTTCGGTCATAGCTATACTTAAAAAAAATGATTTAGTCAGTTATTTAACGATAATCTCCTACCAAATGTTGAGCTTCGAATACGACAAGTTTGCATTCGACGTACGACATGTTGAACTAGTTAATCCTTAAATATTTATGAACTAGTAAATCCATAAATATTCAGTAAATCCAAGTAAAAATAGTATTAAAGTTTTAAGTAAAACGTTAATTTCTCTACAAATCCACAAGGATACCTATAACTTCGGTCATAGCTATACTTAAAAAAATGATTTAGTCAGTTATTTAACGATAATCTCATACCAAATGTTGAGCTTCGAATACGACAAGTTTGCATTCGACGTACGACATGTTGAACTAGTAAATCCATAAATATTTATGAACTAGTAAATCCATAAATATTTAGTAAATCCAAGTAAAAAGAGTATTAAAGTATTAAGTAAAACGTTAATTTCTCTACAAATCCACAAGGATACCTATAACTTCGGTCTTGGCTATACTTAAAAAAAAGGATTTAGTCAGTTATTTAACGAAAATCTCATACTATGATAAATTTTGAGCTTCGAATACGACAAATTGGCATTCGACGTATGACATTTTGAACTAGTAAATCCATAAATATTTATGAACTAGTAAATCCATAAATATTTATTAAATCCAAGTAAAAAGAGTTTAAACTTTTAAGTAAAACGTTAATTCTCAACAAACCCACAAGGATACCTATAACTTCGGTCTTAGCTATACTTAAAAAAAATTATTTAGTCAGTTATTTAACGATAATCTCACACTAAATTTTGAGCTTCGAATACGAAAAGTTTGCATTCGATGTAAAAGAATTGAACTAGAAAATCCATCAATATTTTCCAGGTAAATAGAGTATTAAACTTTTAAGTAAAACGTCGATTTCCCTACAATTCTAAGTAGTGAGCTAAAACCACATGGGGAAAAATTTCGTTTTATTTTCAGGTTGACAGAAAAATGAGGACAGGTGATGAATAAAATATTGAAAAGTAAGCGAAAAGGTAAAACCGTATATTTCCTGTGCAATAAAATGGTGCGCAAAAATAGTTGCAAGCTATTTGCAGATAAAGAATAGCAGACGGGGGGTGTTGGGTGGATTAAGTGGTTAATATTTTGTTAGATAAAACGTATGAATAAGGGTTACAATATTTTATACCTGGATATGAAACTCTTCGCGCAAAGAAAGAAGAAATTCGCGCGTCGCGGATTGAAATTTTAAAAACAAAATGGTTGGGTATGAAAGAACGAAGGTTTTAGGTCAGAACATTTTATATTGAAAAAAAAAACAAAGCTTTATTGAAATGACTGCAAAAGAAAGTGTTGTCCTTTTTGCAGAATATTTTAATGTTTAATTAATTTAAAAAAAGACAAAGTTTTATGGAGATCTTGTTCTTCCTTTGACAAAAAAATGTTACATGTACCAAAAAAATATTTAAATAAGATTTTTATGAATATTGCGGAATCTAAAGTCATAGTGACAGAAAAGTATGAAAGGTTAATGTGAAAAATGGGTGAACAATGAAAGATAGGATAAAGTTGAGGAATTTTACAAGGGTTATTTTTTCACGTATGGTGTAAGAGCTACGAGATATAGTGAACGACGTGTAGAGATAGAACACATAGTAAATGAAGCACTAAAATAAATATGAACTCGAACCGAACTTTATCGAAATTTGCTAGTTAGTCCACAATAGTGAGCGCTGTGGACTATCACGTAGGTTTATTATAGGACATACTTAGTAAAAGCACTCTCGCTCTTAACACATTGATCGCCAATAGGATTTTCGTAAAATGTTCAAAAAATGTTATTACGTTTTTAGGGTTTTAATTTAATATAACCTACCTATCACATTCATGAGTATATCTTTTAGAACCATGAAGATATCCTAAGGCCATATCGTAGTAAGATAGAGAAGGGCCGTGTCGGCCAAGTTTAATAGTAGTTTAATACAGAGCGCGTAGCCGACAGACAGAATGACACTCTGAAGTTAGGTATGCCGTGTCAGCCACCGGTGGCCGACACGACCCAATTGGAATACATCGGTGTCGGCCACCGGTGGCTGACACGGCGATCAACGTGTTAACGGGGCTCGCTTTATTAGATCTGGAGGTCCGGAGTCGTGTCGCAATTATTCTTCTCGGTAAGGGTTCACTCGAGAAGATAGACAACGTTCGCCTTCACCGCTTGCCAAGAATAATCCTTCACGCGATTCTTAAAGCTTATCTAGATACCCAGTTGTAAACATGGCAACATTTATGGTCATCATCCTCCGTGGTAACTGACATCAAATTTTTTCGTTGCATCATGTAACGCTTCGGTTTCCCATGGATGTACCGAAGCTATAAGACAACCCAGTAACTTTTTGGATAGAGCTTAAATAGCAAGCTTTTAAGCTTCGACCTTATGCTTTTGCCCTGATGTAATTTTTGCGGCCATCTGGATCAATCCGCTATTACATTTTGTGATCCCCATTCAGACCTACATCGGTTCATTTTCGAACCTAATTGGCGTTAAAGGATAGTTTTGCTGCATTCAAGTATTTCTTTGAAAGCACTTGCAACTTGCTAGGCTTTTTGAACTTAAGGCCTTAAGCCGCTTACAAAGTGTTTTTACTGCGCTGCGAGTCTTTTCCCTTCTCCCGTGACGTAGGTAGGACCTTAAGTCCATCATCTTATTATTCTTTTCACATTCAAGTATGTCACCACCGGAGGAGGAACCCCTATGGGCTATTACTTATTTGTCATTACATGGCGTCGTAATAAAATAATTATAAAAAAACAAGATTTCAATTTTCTAGTGTAGATTGCGCTAGACGGGGTCTTATTTAGCCCCTCCATAACAATGTGGATAGTGGAAAGATCAAACTGAGTTCACAGCAGTATTTAAGTATCAAATTTAAATAAATAAATAATAAATAAATAAATTGGGGTTTATTGACAGCAACCAAGTATGTACAAAATATATTTAAATAACACTTCTAAAACACATAAATTGCAGATAATACATTAAATACAGGAGCTATCAAAAGGTCTGGGCTCATCTAATAACATCCCCTCGGCCAAGATACACTCCACAAATATAGGACGAACCCAGCCACGGGACACCAGATGTTTTTCAGCCCCCACCCTTGAGAGTGAAACATAGACGTGGAAAAACACTAAAATGAGCCAGATAAATGCTGCAGAAATGCGTGCACTGAGAAAAACAGAAGGGGTGACAAAGCATGACTAAATACAAAATGAAGAAATTAGGAATGAATGTGAACTTAAAGTTCACGCCTTGAATAAGATGATGAAGAGCATTCTGAGATGGATTAGACATGTAGAACAAATGAGAGAAGAAAGACTAAGAAAATAAATATGAAGTACAAATGTGAATGGAAAACGTGTTAAAAGAAGACTAAGTTAAATGTAGTTGGATATGTGAATGATATTTTTAAAGTAAAAAAATGTAAGAAGTCAAAAAAATCGTTGAATAAGGTCTTTACATGTTTGATGGAGAGGTGAAGGATGTGTATTGCATTAGAAAAGTCCGGCGCTCTGTCCTCTATGCTTACTCCGCCAGGGAAATACAGGTATGTTAGTAAGATTTTTTGTCAATTATGTATGATCATAGTTTTCCGAAACTGGCAACTGAAGAGAGAAATTAGTTCATAAGGCTACTTTTTTATCCCGAATTGTCGCCGAAGCCATTGTTGTATTTCTTTGCTTTCTAACAATACGCACTTCTGTCTATTTGGGTCTTCTAGGCACTTTAAAATGTTTTTTTCTACTATAGTATGAAGTTTAAGTTAACGGTCACACAGGATGTAACTATCTTTTTGCATTTAATACGTTAAGAAAAATCAAGGTTTTATCGCATTTTATCACTTTAAAATATCATTGTGTAATATGTCATTAAATAATTACCTTATTATTCAGTGCCTGTGTACTGAAACAATCTACTTTCAAATTCCTGAGTTATTTTACTTTGATAGCATGTTTTTTAAAATTGAAATACTCACTAGTTTCTGCATATATGTTTTGTTTTATTTTCACTTCACGGTCACAATAGGTTTCGTTTCATTTTCAGGGTCACGGCATTATGCAAATTAAAAATTAAAGTTTCCAAGCAGCATCAAATATAGCAGATGATGCTTGTTTGCCTCAAATTTTGTTTTCAAACATTTCAACGTCAAACAAAGGTTATTCTTTCAATAACTAATGTAACATACAAATAACGCAATGCTGCTCATTAATTTGTATCTAACTGTGGAGTTTAAGTTTGACCTTGCATGGTATTTTCATCTAACGATTCCATCCCATGTTTCGTCTTCCCAAATTTGTAGCTCCACTTGTCTCCATAATCATTGGTTCTGGACCATATTGAATGCAACGTTTAACACTTGCCTTACTGTGCTAAAAAATTCTGCCAGCCATGGTGCTGGACGCTAAGCGTCCAGTGAAACGTATGTTTTAAATTAAAATTATGCAAAATCTGCTAGGCTATTTTTTGTAATATAAAAATATTTTTATTATGTATTAAAACGTCGAATAATCAAATTAAATATAAGTCCTGGTCACTCGCTATCCATCACAGGGTAGCAAGTATTAAAGAGGATATTGTTAATTTCTAAATTTGGTCTATCCATTTCAAAGGACGTCTTTCTCTTGACCACTTTTCCTCAACTATCCCTTCGATCATCAGCTTTTTCAGACGACTTTTATCGGTAATATGCGTAAAGTAGGTTCGGAATCGTTTTCTGCTTGTTGTCAAAAGTATTTCGGTAATCTTCATTACTTGAATGATAAAGACTTTGATCCGCCTAGCGGTCCATGCAAAACAAAGCATACGCCTCTTGCATCATTACTATACAAATTACTGCACCTGATCATCCAAGGCAAAATAGAAGGCCGAAGAGGTGTTGGCAGGAGGCAATCTCCTGGCTCCGTAATGTACGTGACTGGACTGGCATAAGGGGCGTTGGGGATATGATTCGAGGCACCGGGAACAAAGATGTCTACTCTCAAGTAATATTAAACATTGGGGAGACCTGACATGACACTGAGAAGAAGAAGAAGCATCATAATTCGTCTATTAAGTTTCTTTTACTCCTTTCATTCCATACAATATGTTGGAGAAAACAACAGATTTGAATCGACGGATTTTTGATTTTCTGATTTAATTCCGATCAAGCTATATTTTTGTCTGATTTTGTTATTACTATTTGTCTCCAAATCATATCCTCCATTCCTTAAAATAAGAGTGTATACAAGTAAGTAAACTAACTCGTCGAAATCTTCGTAATTCTATTACGAGTCACTACTTGTCAGTGTCGAATTGGTTCACGATAAGAAATTTTTATTAATTTTTGTTTTTTTTTTGTCCTAGTTCGGGGCTCTATTTCAAACATATAGTATAAAGAAGGTTGATATTTAATTTTAATAAAATTAATCGTTTATAATTTTTATTCAATCTAAGTGACAAAGGTGACAGCTTGTTTCAGTAAATCCATAATATCTTAATTCACACACTTACTAAGCAGTTATTAGCTTAATACCCTACAACCCTAAAGTTTTTTACGGATTTTATTATAGAGTAAAGGTAAATGAAAAAGTAAACTTTATAGTTTTTATTATTTTAGGACCTCTTTTTATGTGGACGGGATTTGGAGAGAAAAATGAATTTTTGAAAAGGTATTAAGAAATATGTGAAACCTAAAGCATAAAAAATAAATAATAAGGTTGTTTTTTTTTTGGTAAAAAAAGCCCGTTTGGATTGAGTGGAGGGCTTTGCTAGAGGAAGACCATGAAAAGTATGGTTTGATCAACTGAATGATATTCTAAAAGAAGGGAAAGTAGGAAGTCAGAGAAATCGTGTGAGTTATTTGAGAAGAGGATAAGGATGTGGGCTCAGAAGGAAAGTGTGGCGCTTTGTCCTCTTTGCCTACCCCAACAGGAAAATGGCGTGATGGTATGCGTGTATGTATATACATTTATTTGACAGCTTTAATTTCATAAATTGATTGCATGAAACAATTGTAAAATATATCATACTTTATGAGGTTGAATTCAACTGAGATTGAAATAAATGTAAATTTTATTTGGAATTTGGTATTGACAGCCTTCAGATGAAAAGTTTTAATACATAGTAAATATTAAATGTTATGAACTGATCTCGGGAAACGGAAATACATTTTCTATTATATAAAGCATTTTTAACGTTATATGAAATAAAGTGACTACTTTCGTAGTCTAGTTAGTAACACGGCTATTTTTCAACGTTGTGGGTTCGATTCTCGACGGAACCAAGATTTTTTTAAAAGGCTATCATTCTTGTTTAACTAAAGTCGTCTTATACATTGGTTGGTTGGTTATAAGACATACCAATACGTAACAATAAGCCTGCTTTGTTATATAATGATTAGAATTTTAGGAACGGGTTGCTCCTTAACGAAGAGATGAGGATGATCGTTTGGTTTAATAAAACTCGTTTGAAATCGGATATGCAAAGAGGTATTTTATTGATAAACGTCGGTATTTATAATATTTGGGAATGTGTGTGAGACGGAGCAAGAGATATGTTGATGTCTCGTCTCACGCCTCATAATATATTTATTGTCATAGGGTATTCATAGTCTTGACTGACAGCGCGGAAGATATGTTGCTGTCTCGTTTCTCGTGGAATGCGGTCTCCACTGATAGTGAGTTTAATGACCGACCGGGCGACCCTTGCCCAGTGTTTGTCTCGCATTGTAAGGAATGCGAGCTCAATGACCGGGCAGTCCAAGGGTCGCCTCGATGGGTTCAGTGACCGCACGGATAGTCGCTGCAGAATCATTTTGAAAACGCGCTGTGATTAATATCTGTGATATAGAAATAATAATAAAAAGAAAATTTATATAACGCGGTTTAGAGAGAAAGCTCAACTTAAGGGCGCTCTTGAATCCCAAATCAAACCCACCATTGAGGAAAAGCAAGTTAAATGTAAGGATATGAAGATGGTGTGTACTTCCCAGCATATATCTGCATATGATAAAATATATTTGGTAAATAAATTGTAGAAAACTTACCAAGGGATCACGAACTACAAAGAAACCATCTTACAATATGTGAGACTAACACTTTCTTTTGGAACTAGTAAGCGGCTGTTTTAAGAGTCTCACCTTCGTTGTCTTGATTCAAACAGCAACTTAAAACATATTACAAAACGTCTTTTTTCATGACTCATATTTTTAATATTTGTACATATTTTGTTATATTATTTATAGTTGAGGCATTAACACTGTGAAGATTTAAAGACATTGTAATTTGTTTTATCAAACACTGTTAATTCCACTTTATGTAACGGTATAACCCTACCAGTGTCAAAGTTTTCACCTTATCATCACGGGAGTGTTGTTTGTGCTACTCTGAAGATGAAGAGAAAACCTTGAAACCGGTTGGGTTATACCGTTACATAAAGTGGAATAAACAGTGTTTGAAATAAATTATAACTAGAAAAATTTAATTTGATTAAATGCATTGAATACGGAAACGGAATATTTTATTCATTAGGTCAAGTTCACTCGCTTGTCAGACAATAAAGACGATTGAGTGGATTTGACCCAGATAAATATAAACGACTCATATAAATATTTCAGCAATTTATTTATTCATTTTCCCTGCAACCCTGTTTGTAATACGTGTATGCGCGTTGAATGCAGGTTTCATTTTGTAATGGGGGCTTATTGGCTTTATTTCGACATTTGTCCGAACAGTTTATGGTATGTTCGAATAGATTTATATTTCTATTAAGGTTAATATTTTCTGAAGGTATCTCAGATTATACATTTTATTAAATTGTATATGACGCGTATATTTTATAAAAAAACTATGTATTTCAAGTGTTCTATAATAATTATATGGATCTAGGTTGTTGATAGTCATTATAAATTAGATTAAATTTTATGTTATGTTATTTCCAGTATACTAAAATTATATGAATCTGGGTTGTTGCTTGCCATTATAAATTGCATATGATGCGTATATTTTATAAAAAATATGCAATTTCAAGTGCACCTAATGCGATTACATAGATCTGGGTTGTTGCTATTCATGTAAATTGTATATGATGCGTATATTTTATAAAAATCGATTTTATTTTCAGTATACTATAATTATATAGATCTGGGTTGTTGCTAGTCATTATCAATTGCATATGACACGTATATTTTATTGTAAATTAATTTTACTATAAATTCTCAAAATATCCAATATTTGTTCTATGTATGCGTCATTCCACTAAAAACAAATCTGAGTTCTTTACCTTTATAAAATAAGTCTTCGATAATAAGGTAAGTCTGCTTGGTGAAGTTTGGTAATATTTTGTGGTATACATACATAACATATATTGAACTTTAATATACATATAATTATTAAATAATCTTAAATCAATGACTGTAATTTATTATTACTACAGCTTTTTGTATCTTCATGTTAGTTTAAGATAAAGTTTTGTATTATTTGTCAATAATTTTAAGTACTTGTATAACCTGTCACATGTTCATTTGTATATAAAGACACTGCTGTGTCGTTAATTAAATAAATAAAAAAATAAGGATCTGCGTTGTTGCTAGTCATTATAAATTGCATATGACACGTATATTTTATAAAAAACTGATGTTATTTCCAGTATACTATAATTATATGGATCTGGGTTGTTGCTAGTCATTATTAATTGCATGTGACACGTATATTTTATAAAAAAACGATGTTATTTTCAGTATACTATAATTATATGGATCTGGGTTGTTGCTAGTCATTATAAATTGCATATGACACGTATATTTAATAAAAAAACCGATGTTATTTTCAGTATTCTATAACTATATGGATCTGCGTTGTTGCTAGTCATTATAAACTGCATATGACACATATATTTTATAAAAACCTGATTTTATTTTCAGTAGACTATAATTATATGGATCTGGGTTATCGCTAGTCATTATAAATTGCATATGACACATATATTTAATTAAAAACCGATGTTATTTTCAGTGTACTATAACTATATGGATTTGGGTTATTGCTAGTCATTATAAATTGCATATGGCACGTATATTTTATAAAAACCTGATTTTATTTACAGTATACTATAATTATATTTTCAAACTTTTAACCCTTTAATTAATTCCGTTGGATTACTAAAAGCCTGGATGTTACAATGTATGACTCTTACTCCGGTAGCTCAGTATAGGTAAAACAAGGCTCAATAAGATCTCAAGATGTCGTGGGAAGAGGTAGGCATTCGTCAGTGCTTGGGTAGGTATAAATACATAATGAAACACATATTTGCTGTTAATTGGTTATATATTTAATCCTGACGAGCTGATACTCCGTCAGGAAAATCAAATGGGCAGATTATTCTCTGCTACTCCGCTAGCCTTTCAGATGGACAGGCAGTCGAAGCAATTTATTATCAGGGGTAATCTCACAACAGTCCGTTGCGGATTGTGCAATTCTCAAAGATTAGATATCGCCAATCTCTAGAATACTCAATTATCACCATAAAATGACAAGCAAAAGAGGATAAATAAGGTTGATCTTACTCCAATACAAGACACAATGTATTATCCCAGATCCGCTTCAAGTGTATGACCAGGTCGACTCGTATATGGCCCTCTGACCTTATACTGTTACTACAGGGCCGCTGATGTGAAGAAATTCCCTCAGTGGTTGCCGACTGCCAATTCGTGCCGTAATACAGTCACACGACTCGGTCCAGCCTTGAAGACTCCAGAATCTGGCGCGCACTCGATATTGCTGATAGAATCAGTTAACTTTGATCCGCGAATGAGTTGTACGCCTAACTCGAGATCGTCGTTTGGACAACAGTCCAGAATCTGCTCAATCAAAAGACTGAGATGAAACAAGATCCCCGTATGTAGATTATCCAGAATTTACCGGACAAATTGTATCAAATTAAGAATGAACAATCAAATGTGAGAAAAGCTTGTTCAAGTTCGCGAAACGGCGTTAAGACGAAAATGATGATGGCTAGACAACTTCGTGGCGAGAAAGAATGTCGGAAGATCGCGGTCCCTTAATTTAAGGGATCTCAGCCAAGCGCCGCCATTTTGGAACTCTATAGAAAGTCCCTCGCGACCGTTAAAAAAATCATAAATCTTTTCGTCCGGCCGAACGTTATTTTGCCAATGAATAGTCTATTTAAACTTTCACAGCGTAATTAAGTCGAGAATCCTTTTTGTATAACATCCGGTAACCTTAGGCGAAACTTATTGTTTAAGAGACAATACTGGACCCTTCCTTTTTGAATGTATCTCGAGTGAATTGTTATTCCCAGCCGTTTCAATATTTAACTATGTCCGTAATAAATTAAGCGCGACGTATTTCTTTAGAAAGGAGAAGAGAAATTTTTTGACCCTTTCTTCTCGCCTAACAATCGCGATCATAAAAGCGCCTTCGCCCTCGAAATATATCTTGCGCAAAGTTTTATTGTCTTTTCTTAGTAACAATAGTTATCTGTGACTGCAATAAAACAGATCGTAGACGGAACACCAATTACAGATCTTTACAAAGACAAACGTTCTGCATTCTTTTGAAAAAAGGGAAGAGAAATTCGACACTGAGCCATGTTACAATAGAAGCTCGTCTCCTTTGTTTTTGATTCTCCCGGTTCACTATTTTTAATGGTTATTTTTAACTGCAATAAGCTAATTGTTCGACCGTACCCAAGTCCTGACACTCCATTTTATGTTACTGAAGAAAAAAAAATTAAAAAAAAAAAAAAATAATAATTCAAGTACTGATTACGGCCCTGTGTCAATTGGTCATACACCTGCTCGCCGAAACAAGGATTAGATACTATGCTAAAGGGCATGACGTTACTGGGTCATGCCGGATACGCTCGTGGACGATTTAATAAGCCCCTGCATTTGCGAAAAGAGTAGGAAACCACGAAAAACTAACTCTCAGGGCTTCCCTATCTAAGAACACCTGGAAACAGTTAAACATTTTATAGAGCAAGGCACAATACAGGAGAACATCAATTATCGCCTTCCCCTCAACATGGTTACACATAATAAGTCTTATTATTATTTTTACAAAAAAAAGAAACATACAACATTTAGGATAACAAAGACAACACAGTCACAAGAGTAATGTTCAAGAACAGATACTATCGCCTTCTCTACAGCATGGTTACACATAATAATTCTTATTAATTTACAATAGAAAAATGTACAAACATTTAAGATTACAAAGGCAACACACTCACAAGAGTAATGCCCAAAAACAGATCAAGTTACTTAATAGTAATTGTTAGTTCACAACGGCTTCCCCAGAACCGGATCCGATAGTCTGCACTTTTAGGGGCACTGATTTAGTTTCTTAACCTAATCACTTAAATTAAGGAAGCAAGGTGAGTTTCCTCCAGCTTGTCTGGTGATCTTTGATATTGCAAGATGCAAGTCTGGCGATATCAATAATGAGACTATATAAGACACATTTAACATACAATTTTTCATTACACGGCCCTGAGACACCACTCATAAGGTGCGACATCTGACTATAGGCCTCCTCCAGGTCTAAAAACTGACAAGAAACAGTTACACTTGGTTATACAATACAGCAAATATGTGTTTATAATATCATCACCTCGGGGATCGTCATCCCTTTAGTGCCAATTGTCGTGCTAGCCAGAGTCGTCAGTGTGACGCCCACACACATCACGGACGGTGCCAAAACTCGCATGATCCATAAAATACCATGGTTATCCGGGCACCGACGGTGCCATGAGCGTCCACCTAGACCGGGAGCACATGCCAATTTGGGTTCATGACGCCCATGGTTGGAGTCACACTCAACAACCCCCACTGGATGTATATAGGCCATCCGTAAGCCCCTCACTGGATGTGTAAAGGCCATCCGTAAGCCTCCACTGGATGTATATAGGCCATCCGTAAGCCTTTCGCTGATTGGTTGGAGCCTACTCCACAACCGTTGTCACCAGTGCGACACCCGCGGACCCAAAGGGCGGACCCAAGTTGTACATGATGTCCACGCACAAAACTACGGTCGTCCTTGTACCAATGGTGTCTACGAGCGCCCACCTCTGTCGTCGGTGCGACGGCCGCAGAACCAACGGGCGGAGCCAAGATGTGCATGACGTAGTCATACCATACTATGCACCTCCGTGTACCGATGGCGTCACGGACGCCTGCCCACCTGGACCGGACTGACAATAAAACCTTTGTCACCAGTGTGACGCCTGCGGACCCAAAGGGCGGAGTCCATACACACTACTATGGAGGTCCTTGTACCAATGGTGCCGCGAGCGCCCACTTCTGTCGTCGGTGCGACGGCCGCAGAACCACGGACGCCTGCCCACCTAGACCGGACTGACAATAAAACCTTTGTCACCAGTGCGACGCCTGCAGACCCAAAGGGCGGAGTCCATACACACTACTATGGAGGTCCTTGTACCAATGGTCCACGAGCACCCACCTCTGTCGTCGGTGCGACGGCCGCAGAACCAACGGGCGGAGCCAAGATGTGCATGACGTAGTCATACCATACTATGCACCTCCGTGTACCGATGGCGTCACGGACGCCTGCCCACCTAGACCGGACTGACAATACACAATAAAAACATGGAAAAAAAGAAAAAAAATAAAAATCATTGGCCGAAGCCTCACAATTAAAGGATATTCCATCGAAAGCCCCCCACCAAAGCACGCACCCAATCCTTTTCATTCATACTTCCCAGCAGCACTTCCCAAACCCCTGTAGCAACCCCACTCATTCCCTATCATGGAGCTGCCTTCCATTCAACCTATACGACCTAGTGCCAGGTGAGCGACCCTTGATAGAACAGGATAAGGAATTGGTAAGGATGTATCCAATGTGACATCATGAGGAAGTGAGCGTCGACGCTCTATCAAAAGACGCGCATACAAACGCTATGCTATCAGCAAAAATCACCACTCATTGTCCAGCGCATGGTCTATTGAGCGCCACCATATTTTTTTCTTGGAACATGGAAACCTAATTTGGTAAAACTGAATTACCACAAGTGCCACGGCAGCTCTCGCGTCAATTCACCGTAATGGAGCCTTTATTCCACCTTGGCGATGTCTTTGACGCGAAATTTACCTGCCACTTTCCCCTTCAGGTCAGACAGTTCATATATTGTGTCGGAAATTTACCTTGTGACCACACACTTGACAAATCGGGGCGCTAATTTGTTGCTGAAATATCGCCCAGCGTTTGATTGGCTAGAATACCCTCTCCATACCACCTGTCCAACTAGGTGGTTTATAACCTAGGTGTAAACTACACCAAGCAGCGCTTAGCTTCCAGCCTGCCACAACCTATCTGTACCTTTAACCTAAAGGTTGTTCCCTTTGCCTTATACCATTAGTTATCGCAAGAAGTGCGAACAAAACGTTCTTCCGGCACGGCCCCTCTATTCGGAGAACGATCCATGATGGGGCAGGGTAGAGATTATGGCGATGAGAAGAAAGGTGAACTCATCTTGCTATTCTCGCAGTATCATTGAGGCATGAACAATCCTTCCCTAGGTGTTCGCATCACTCGCATTGGTTTACTCTAAACCACTTGACGAACACGTAATTAATGAGGAATTAAACCTCTCCTATACTAGTCTTCTGCGGATCATGGCGGGGATATTTATTCCTCATATACCTTTAACTAATAGTTTTCGATGACGCCATCTCAAGGATGAAGTTTAAACCACTAGCCAACTTTATACTACGGCCAGCATCGTGAAAACATGCTCCACTCCCGATGAAGGAGGTTAAACGAACATATGATTCAATACTGCATGGTATACTCGCTCGCTTGTATACAGACATGTGCCCTAAGGTCTCTGATTTCCTGCCCGAGCACATTAAAGTTGTCACAACGCGCTATATATGTAGACGTTCTAAAAATCAGGGTGGGTAATACCCTTGTGAGAGAGAAAAAATTCAAAGTTTTTTGTCCTTTGGTGACATACTTGTACTAATTAATCAGCGATCTAGGTTTCTATTACATCTGCGGTATCATGAAGCTTATGGCTGGCGAGCTTACCGCAGGCTAGGCGTTGTTTCGAAAATTAAACTGAACTAACTACAATATACGGGTAATACGAGTAAAATTCTAACTTATTTACCATGCCGCTGGTTATGAAACTTCTACAATATTACTCTCTACTAGGATCCCTCCTGAGTTCGTCGCGGTACGTAAGATGACCTAGACATTTGCATGCGTCATCGCAAAATTCGGATTTGTATAACCCTGTAGTACGGCTTCCTAATACACGCACAGGCATAAACAATTATAGCCGTACGTCTAGAAGGCAACCTCAAAGGAACACAATACCAAATACAATACATAGGCACAAATACAATACAATACTAACAGAAATGAAATTATAAATATAATTAATGCAACAAAAAAAAATACAATTCAGGATAATAAGATGTATGCATGGCAGATAATCAGATACGGAAAAACACACAAGAATTATAACTCTCAAGCCTTTACCTGAGATCAATAAAGTCAATAATTAATTATCTCCAAGACTCTCAGTCCTGTTTGCATATCATTAAACCAACATGGTACAGAACCCTGGTCACCCTGATCGGCGAACAATTGTTCCATCATTCGTTGCATCTCAGCAGGAATGTTTTTTAAGCCAAATGGGGTGACCACAAACCGATATTGTCCCCGGCCCTCTACAAAGAATGCCGTCTTACATTTAGACTCTTTGCTTAATGGCATTAGCCAAAACTCATGGCTCAGATCTAAAGCAGTGAGGTAGCGCGTATCTCGAAGATTATCGAGAATTCGGTTAATGTTAGGTAACCGATAACAGTCCGACTGCGTCACTGAATTCAGTTTGCGGGGTCCAATACAATTCGAGCAGAAGCATCCTTTTTCGGAACAATGGAGGCATTATTGAGCCATTAACTCCTACTCGAATGAGAAAACAATTTCGGCGTAAGCCCGGAACGCTTCAAAAAGGGAATACCGAGCACCAAGCAAGTATCTAAAGAAGGAACTACCTGGAATTCCACCAACACAGTTTGGTGGTCATAATGTAAAGGCAACTGGATCGTACCCAGCACCCGATGTCCCTGACTATCAGCCGTGTGAACGACTCCCTCAGCAGTTCGCATAATAAACCGTAAGTCCTTAAAATTCTTGTACAAATTACCCCCTATTACGTTAATTGCTGCCCCTGAATCTAGCAACGCCCTAAATGTTGAGCCCTGAATTTCGCAATGAAAATAGGGTCTCTCATCCCTAGCATTTGAAATTTCTATGGCACTAAGGTTACGGCTATTATTTCCTAATTCTATTGTATTTGACCAACCCCCTAGTTCCGAATTACCTTGACCGGGTTGGTCCCCTATCTGTTTTTTGGAATTAAGAAGCTCGGCGGCGGACGCGAAGTATCCGTCAGCAAAGTAAAAGGTCTAGAAGTCTCGGCACGACTCCTTACGCGATTACTTGGCGACTTATCCGGTTCCTCCTGGATAAGTGGTTTGTGCGGACAGTCGCGGGCAATATGATGCGGAAGATTGCACAAGAAACACCTCAACAAGGTCGGCCCTCTACCGATACCCTTCTGTGAGACGGATGACACACGTGCCCTTACCCTTGGCTGCATCTGCAGCGGCCGGGGTGATACCTCACCACTCCTGTTCATTTGTTCGAAAGAGGCACATACTCTTTCCATCTCTCGTACTGACGAAGGCCGCGTACTGACAAGGACTGAGCTAAACCTAACGTGAAGCCCTCTCTTGAACACCTGTAACAGCTCCACCTCCGTCAAGGCAGAGTCCAGTGTACTGTTTACCTCCAAAATTCGGGAGATATAATCGGTGGAAGATTCTTCGTGACCCTGCTTGGATGCCCAAATATCCAGCTTTCTATCTATCATAAAACTCTCAGATTCGAACCTCTCCAAAAAATGTGCCTTCAATGTAGCCCATCTCATAGGGTTCCTATACGTAATCCTGAAAAAGGTCAGGGCTCTGTCGCGCAAAAATTCAGGTAGGACGAGAGAGAGAGAGTCTACATCGAACCTACGTGCGTGTGCTATTTCCTCGAGCCTAACCAAAAACTGACGTACGCTACCCGAGCCATTAAACGGATCCACTGGCCACGATGAAAAATTGATATTTAATGGAGGTAATTGATTATCTCTAGCGCCATGAGACGGCAACATTTCCAAGTCTCTTGAAGGGCAAGACCCGGTAAATGGCAAGGAAGAGTCCGAACGAGGGGCTGTCGCTCCGGAAACCAGTTCCATAGAAAATTCCGGGGCTCCTCGCAAATTAACATGTGCCTTAGACCTTTGAGGCAATATAACCTCTTCTGTAGGAGAGTGAACGAGGCCCCGATTGTAGTTCCATGCTTGCCGACGCAACCTGGGGAGTTTGTTACCCGGAGTGATTCCCCTCTCCATCAATTCCCCAATCAATCTCTCCTTAGTTGCACTCGTAATATTGTCAATAGGACTCATTGTGGACTTATCCTCAGCTAGCAGGGTGAGAGTTCTATCTGAAAGATTAGAAATCCCAAAGACTCTAGGCCACGCTGTTATTAATACGCGTTCCCAATCTCAGGAATAGCCTTCACCAGAAATTCCAATCGCATGTAATCGAAGAAAACAACTCTACCTTAAAGGCCTAAAATAGAATAATTCAATAAGTTCGATCACCCGGCCACGCTATTATAACACCGGTCTACTACTAATCTCGCCAACCAGATGTACGACAGCTAATATTCGTCAAACTTAATTAGTGAAACAGCCGGACGGCTCTGAACGAATAATGTTATAGTTGGCAAACTTAGTGCTCTAAATTTTCTATTTTTTGTTGATGATTTAAAAATCTTCAAAGCGATCCAAACTCCGGAATACGCCACTAACTCTATCCAACCGGAAAGAAAACGTAACGAATTATTCCTTGCCAATGCAACAAGGAACTTCTATCAGCTGCTAATCACCCGGCCAATCACAAGAAACTATGGCGTTCCACTAGCTCTGCCTATCCGATTACCGGCCAAATTCGAGATTATACTCCTCGTAAAACTACGCTCAACTCGATTTTTTCTAATTTTAGAAAATAACTACCTACACTCGCACAGCTTTTATCAGCCGCACGTTATTAGTTGGTTATTATATTTTATTTAATTAATAAATAAAATCCTCAACTCATACACAAAATGACCGCCAAACAAACGGTACTCGAATCAATTTCCGCCCGACCGACTTGACTGAAGTACAAAGCCTATGCTTTGTCGTTTTAGCGGTCCTGAATTGCTTTCAATTCTTTACCGAGTTATACGCAGTTAATCAAAATAAATTATACACCGTATACGATACAATAATGCACGAAATTTCGAATATCAAAAAAAGGAAGAAAAGAAAGAAGAAAACATAAAATTCAAATACACAGTATACAATAAAGTAATGCACAAGATATTCAAATCGAAAAAAGAAAAAAAGAAGAAAAAAAACATAAAATTCAAATACACAGTATACAATACAGTAATGCACAAATTATTCTAGTACCAAAAGAAGAAGGAAAGGAAAAAAAAACATAAAATTCAAATTATACCGTCCAAGCTCGACGACGAACCTCTAGGCCCCACGTTGAAGGGCGGTCAGTTTCAAACTTTTAACCCTTTAATTAATTCCGTTGGATTACTAAAAGCCTGGATGTTACAATGTATGACTCTTACTCCGGTAGCTCAGTATAGGTAAAACAAGGCTCAATAAGATCTCAAGATGTCGTGGGAAGAGGTAGGCATTCGTCAGTGCTTGGGTAGGTATAAATACATAATGAAACACATATTTGCTGTTAATTGGTTATATATTTAATCCTGACGAGCTGATACTCCGTCAGGAAAATCAAATGGGCAGATTATTCTCTGCTACTCCGCTAGCCTTTCAGATGGACAGGCAGTCGAAGCAATTTATTATCAGGGGTAATCTCACAACAGTCCGTTGCGGATTGTGCAATTCTCAAAGATTAGATATCGCCAATCTCTAGAATACTCAATTATCACCATAAAATGACAAGCAAAAGAGGATAAATAAGGTTGATCTTACTCCAATACAAGACACAATGTATTATCCCAGATCCGCTTCAAGTGTATGACCAGGTCGACTCGTATATGGCCCTCTGACCTTATACTGTTACTACAGGGCCGCTGATGTGAAGAAATTCCCTCAGTGGTTGCCGACCGCCAATTCGTGCCGTAATACAGTCACACGACTCGGTCCAGCCTTGAAGACTCCAGAATCTGGCGCGCACTCGATATTGCTGATAGAATCAGTTAACTTTGATCCGCGAATGAGTTGTACGCCTAACTCGAGATCGTCGTTTGGACAACAGTCCAGAATCTGCTCAATCAAAAGACTGAGATGAAACAAGATCCCCGTATGTAGATTATCCAGAATTTACCGGACAAATTGTATCAAATTAAGAATGAACAATCAAATGTGAGAAAAGCTTGTTCAAGTTCGCGAAACGGCGTTAAGACGAAAATGATGATGGCTAGACAACTTCGTGGCGAGAAAGAATGTCGGAAGATCGCGGTCCCTTAATTTAAGGGATCTCAGCCAAGCGCCGCCATTTTGGAACTCTATAGAAAGTCCCTCGCGACCGTTAAAAAAATCATAAATCTTTTCGTCCGGCCGAACGTTATTTTGCCAATGAATAGTCTATTTAAACTTTCACAGCGTAATTAAGTCGAGAATCCTTTTTGTATAACATCCGGTAACCTTAGGCGAAACTTATTGTTTAAGAGACAATACTGGACCCTTCCTTTTTGAATGTATCTCGAGTGAATTGTTATTCCCAGCCGTTTCAATATTTAACTATGTCCGTAATAAATTAAGCGCGACGTATTTCTTTAGAAAGGAGAAGAGAAATTTTTTGACCCTTTCTTCTCGCCTAACAATCGCGATCATAAAAGCGCCTTCGCCCTCGAAATATATCTTGCGCAAAGTTTTATTGTCTTTTCTTAGTAACAATAGTTATCTGTGACTGCAATAAAACAGATCGTAGACGGAACACCAATTACAGATCTTTACAAAGACAAACGTTCTGCATTCTTTTGAAAAAAGGGAAGAGAAATTCGACACTGAGCCATGTTACAATAGAAGCTCGTCTCCTTTGTTTTTGATTCTCCCGGTTCACTATTTTTAATGGTTATTTTTAACTGCAATAAGCTAATTGTTCGACCGTACCCAAGTCCTGACAATATGGATCTGGGTTATTGGTAGTCATTATAAATTGCATATGATACGTATATTTTATAAAAAACCGATGTTATTTCCAGGACATTATAATTATATGGATCTGGGTTATTGCTAGTCATTATAAATTGCATATGACACGTATATTTTATAAAAAAATATGTAATTTCAAGTATACTATATTAACATGGATCTGGGTAGTTGCTAGACATTATAAATTGTATACGATGCGTACATTTTATAAAAAAATGATGTTATTTCAAGTGTACTATAATTATACGTATCTGGGTTGATGTTAGTCATTTGTGGAACATATGAACATGAAATAATATTTTATGGACAATTTTTTTACTGATAGTTGAATATTATTTAATTCCTCTGTTAAAAATTATCTTTATAAATTTTGAAACCAAATTATGAGGATATATACAATATGAGTCAGCACTAACTGTACGGTATCAATTAAAAAAAAATAACAGTCTCTCTGTAAACTTGGACAATACATATATCAAAAAATGTTTAAGAAATTAGAAATTCTAAGAAAAAGTTAGGGGTTATGCCACTGGAAAAGCTAAGGATTATGCCACTGGAAAAGCTAAGAATTATGCCACTGGAGAAGAATACTTACAACACCGCTGACTTGATTGGATTATGAATCAGAATATTTATTTCCTAAGACATGAACAGTGAGTGACGATTGGAAAAGTCTATGTGGCATTAAAGATAAAAACTTATATTAAGCAATATCAAAGTTGGGAAAAAGAATGATTGACAACATAATATAAGTGTTGATATAATGTATGGGAGTGAAACGTGGACCTGGAAAATTAATGAAAGATAATTGTAGTTGAAATGTGTGCAGTGAGATTAATATTTTGATGTTGAGCTAATGCTCATGTAATAAAAAGGTTAAAAGAAAGTATGTTTAGGTGATCAAGATATGTGAAACGGATGAGTAACGATACTTACTTAACCTTTCCCTTCCTGTTCTAAAATCGGAAAAATAAGAATATTCATAGCCAATCGATTATATTAATTAAATTTGAAGTCAAAAGTCATAATAATTGAAATTTAATTGCTAAAAACATGAAAAAAAAACATCAGATGACGTTCACAAAAAGGGCGAAACTACCACATCGAACGAAATCCCACTGGCTACTGAGCAAGAGAAGCGAGCGAACTGAGATTCTATTTCTTGCGTTTCCACATACCGAAGTAGAGTGAGAGTGAGACGTGAATAGCGTCACTTCCTCACCAATAGCGGTTTTTTTAGAATGAATATACCTACGTCACACACTGGCACACGTTTGATTGTATTGGTAAATTTATTCTCGATTTTCACAAAATATCTCTGATGTGGCCGATAAGTGCTAATTATTATTAATATTATTTTTTTCATTTGATGCGTAAATGTATTACGGTGGAATAACTAAAATTTGAACCCAGTATTTATTATAGTTAACGAGATATTGAAGTTTTTAGAAGCAATGTGTACTAGTTTACATACACATCACAGGAGAGAAAGGGTTAAAAAAGTTACGTTGCAAATATGAGTGTGAGTCTTGATATAGGAGACATGAATAAAGTATCGTTAGAGTAAGTGAATATAATCTCGAAAAATGAGAGAAACAAGAGAAATTTTATGAATTGTACGAGAAGATATATGAGAAAAGAGAAGGCGAAGGAAGTATTTCGTTATGTTAATTTTTAACACTTTATCCTCTCTTCCTATCCCAAGAGGATAATGGCTGGATATTATTGTTATTGTGTTACATTTTCTTTGCCCGTTCTTGAAATGAATACGGGCTTTCGAATTGCCTTGTACTATATTAAACTTTCATTGTATATAGTGCAATTCGGAGAACTTATTGCCATGTGGCAATCTCTTTCATTCTTCTAGAAATTTGTCAGAGAGGTCTTAAGTAAAAACCAAACTAAACCAATTTAAAAATCTGGGTACTGACGGGTTCAAACCGACAACTTTCAGAATGAATGCTAGATAGGTTTTAATGAATGCTAGATAGGTCTAGATAGGTCGCAGAGGTTTTTAATTTATTTAGTTTTTTTTTAATATCGAACAGAATTAGGAATCAATGTCGATTTTTATTTCTCAATATCTGTCAAAAAAACTTCAAGAAAGTTTTTCGTAAATTCCAAGGCAAAAAGGTTTAAACCATCTCAGGTATGAATCGTTCCTTCTAACTTTACCTATATAAGTCATGCCCCAGGCGATTTACGAGGAAGACTTAAAAAGTCATATTTATTCACCCGATAAAAGGATCCTTTTTGTTCAGTCCTTTCTTAAATCAAATTTAACTGATTCAGCCGCTATAAGATTGCCAGGCAACATGGTACAGTGGAAAAATGTCACCTTAGAAACCCAAAAGTTAAAAGATCCTTTCCATTGAAACTGGAAAAGAATAAAAAAAACAGCCGTCGTCGTTACTGGACCTCGAAGTTGAAAATCTCTTTTCCATTTCAACATCAATCTTGAGTTGCTCTTTCACGTTGATAATGGGATCTTTTATGAGAAAACTACTCAATCCTACGTGCGCACTACCTCCCGCTGATGTCATAGACATATGAATATTGCTTAAACACCCGGTAATACTGACGCATGTTCGCAGCATGCTGACTGTTTCTCACACGTCTAACTATTGATAACATACATCTGTCTTCTTTCCACGGTTCTGAGCCACCTGTTCTGAATCTTCAGTTGTTCCCCATAAAGTAGATTAATTCTGCAGATTGTCCATCCTCCGCCCATCAGCCTTTCGCTAGCCCAATTGTTCTATCAATCTATAAGTCGAACCCACCTACCTATGGAGATGCCGGTAGGTAGAGCAATCACACTGTTTAACTGTTTGTGTTCTCATACAGACGTATTTCATGTGTCTCTCAGTTCCTTCAGGAAAAATCTCTTGAATTTAGTGTAGCACTTGAGATATTTTCTAACAGGCTACATTTTGTTATATTATTTAAGTGCAGCATGTACATTTTTACAATATTCTTTATAAGCTTAAAATGTTGAACTGTTTTATACATGTTTTTTGTACTTGTTCGGTCCTTGTACGAATCAGGGAAATCTGTAACGTACGAAGGACCTGAAAACATAAATTAATAAATGGAGATTACTTTTCCGTATAATAAGCAAAAAAACCAGCACACCCCCATCACAATTATTTACTGTTACACCATACTTCTTTACATCCTTTTTCTCTACCATATGTTTCTTCTTATTCAACTTTTCCAATCTCTTAAAGATTTAATAACTTTGTTTCCTTGAAAATTTCACTTATTTGAATCAACCATACTTTCCTTTCTCACGATTCTCACTTCCATCACCTTTTCTACATCCCCAAAGAGACTTAATGTTTTTTTCCATCTTTCTTATTAAATCAATCTAATATAATGACACCACCGTATGTACTTATGATGTCTATGATTTCGAAGAGCATTTCTAAATAACTGTATGGATGTATAAAAAAATCAACAAAAAAAATGGTACTACACTGTGCCCAATCAAGGTAGGCAAAGATAAAAAAATCTCCATCCTTTTATCCTGGCACACATATTTCTCATCTTCTACGTTATTTCTATTCTTTATGTATTATCTCCTTTTAAAATATAAATAATGTTCACTCTTCTGTATTTCAGAATAAGAGTTAGTACATAGAAGTTCATCTGATCCGATGTTTATTTTGATGAACCAATGAGTTGAAAATATAATTTTTATGAACAAGTATTAAACATATAAAAATATCATATATAGTCGTTTATTAATATTGTACAACCTTGGTCACTTTATTATACTAATTCATTCATATATATGTCTGTGATAATAATAATAAAACGACGATATACTCGTATATAGCGCCGTTTAGAAACTAAACTCTCCACAAAATCACTACATCAGTATTTGAACCAACTACGCGTATTATTGATAGATTAAAAGTATTATAAAATAAACATGTATACGCAGAGAAAAGGATAGGAAAGGGGTGGCTATGGTCTAAGATAAGATACTTTTCCGCATCTGCATATATTTAGAAAACTCCAAATAACTTACCAAAGTAAGAAGAACTACGAAGAAACCTTTGTAGATCTTCTAATAAGTAATAGTCATTCATTCGGTTTGTAGTTTAGCGTATAATATATGGGTAGATTCATATATCATCATTAATTTCCTGCAAAAATAGATTTCTAAAGGATCGCACGCCACCAATATCTCTAACACTAAGGAGTAGATCATTCCACGCCAAATGACCAGCAATGGTAAAAGCTCTATCATAATAATTCCCTCCCCTATTGGATCAATTTAAAACATCCAATTTATGAGATTAATCGACCTTAAAGTCCCACATCTATTTTCACATCAAAACTCATCAGAATTAATGACTTTGGGAAAAAAATGGAGAAATAATATAACAGTTTTTTTATAAACCGTTTTGAAACTGTCCTTTGTAGACGAAAACGTATTATTGCGATGACAGTTTTGAATTGGAAATAAGCGGTAGGCTGATACGATAAGAAAGCATTTATTTATGCAAGGAAAATATTAGAAAAAAACTAGAATATTTAATGATTCGTAAAATTATTCACGATAATGGGACGAGTTTCGTAAAGGACTACTGTACTCTATTATTTTTTTAGTATAATATATGTAAGTTTGCATAATTAAGTCTTCTTGCTATAGTCAAGTAAGAAAAATTCAATGAAAAATAAAATATGTCGTTTAGTATATTGCAAAAGTTGTTTAAAAATATTGACGAGTAATATATTGCCAAAGTTGTTTAAAAATATAGTCCACAACTGTGTTAAAGTATCAACTTTAATGTATGAGAGATAATCGTGGACATAGAAAATAACTGAAAGGAGTCAAATGAATGCTGAAGAAATGTGTGCACTGAGAAGAATATATGGAGTGTAAATTTGTTGAGTAAAATAAAAAAGAGCACTATGGGGTGGTAAGAGCATCGTCATCATTTGTTAGTTTCGTAGGCGAATATCTTCTTACCATTTCAACGTCAATTGAGTTAGAAAGCGAAGTTGTGTCGCGGAGTTTTGTTTTTATTTTCTTTTTTCTTCTTTAAGTGATTAAGCCGACGACACACTGGCATGTTTTTTTAAAGATTAGATATGACTGAAGTCATAGGTATTCTTATACCTTCGAATACTAGAGGGAAAAAATGGCTGTCGTTTGAGGGAAATAGCCCAGTTCGAGGTTCGAACCGGCGACCTTTCGCGTGAAAGTCGTCTACTGCGTTATCGCGCGGCCACGCACCTCATAAGTTTGGGCATGTAAAACGAATGAACGAAGAAAGACTAACAAAACAAATAACAGTACAAATGTTAATGGAATACAAACTAAATGGAGATCGAGGAAAGTATGGTTGGGTTAAGTTAATGATATTTTGAAAGAATGAAACGCTGAAAGTCAGAGAAATCATAGAAGCTGTTTGATAAGGCGAATAGATATGGAAATGGAGAAATATGTATGTCGAAACAAGAAAATCTGTCGCTCTGACTCTATGTTGATGTGGGTATGTACAACGTATAGCTTTTAGAGCATATTATCTCGACATGTCCAAACCATCTCACAATTCCTTTATATCATTCCACCTTTTTATGTCATTCCTTTATCACTTCTCACATCATTCTACCTTTTTATGTCATTATTTTATCACTACTCATATAATTCCACCTTTTTATGTCATTCCTTTATCAGTACTCACATCATTCCACCATTTTATCTCATTCATTTATCACTTTTCACATCATTTCACCTTTTTATGTCATTCTATTATCACTACTCATATTATTCAACCTTTTTATGTCATTCCTTTATCCCTACTCATATTATTCCACCTTTTTATGTCATTCCTTTATCACTTCTCACATCATTCCACCTTTTTATGCCATTCTTTTATCACTACTCATATTATTCCACCTTTTTATTTCATTCCTTTATCACTTCTCATATCATTCCACCTTTTTATGTCATTCCTTTATCACTGCTTATATCCTCCCTCTTTTAAAAACACTATGATACATTACTATATGATACGAGTACATTACCGTACCATATATTTTAGATGATATAATAAACATAATGAAAATATTTAGATTAAAATAAAAATATATTGTAGTTTAAATTATATTAAAAAAAATAGGAATTGCTAATCAGAACTAAATATTAAAATAAAATAAAAAAACATAAGTCAACGGATCTTTAATATATAAAATATTAGTTTTAAACAAGCACGGCAAATAATTTAAAGATAAATGCCACTATTTATAAACCTCGAAATATTTTTCCACCATTTTTATTGTTTCGAATTAACATAATAATGTGATGCGAAAATATTCTAACATTTTCCGCTACATAAATCATTCGTCGAAACAGATTATGAAAGCTGAGTCGAAACCCTTTGTTGGTCCCAATAAAAATGTTGGGGGTTATTGAAAAAGTAATAAATAAAAAAATAAGTGGAAAATTTATTACACTTTTCATGTGTGAATTATTTATATTTTTTATTTATTTGTTTGCTTCAAACTCGGCATGAGTTTGATTGACATATTGTTTTGTTTATTTTTAATACAGTATTATTGTGATTGTCAATTGTATTTTTAGTGTTAAATGAGATTACAGTGTTTGTTTGTAAAATTGTTTTCTTAATTTTTAATAAGTGTTTCTGTGATTGTAAAATTGTTTTGTTAGTTTTTAATTACGAGTAGATTACAGTCATTGTTTATAACATTGTTTTCTTCATTTTTAATGAGTGTTTCTGTGATTGTAAAATTGTTTTCTTAATTTTTAATAAGTGTTTCTTTGATTGTAAAATTTTTTTGTTAGTTTTTAATGAGATTACAGTCTTTGTTTATAAAATTGTTTTCTTCATTTTTAATTAGTGTTTCTGTGATTGTAAAATTGTTTTGTTAGTTTTTAATGAGATTACAGTATTTGTTTATAAAATTGTTTTCTTCATTTTTAATGAGTGTTTCTGTGATTATAAAATTGTTTTGTTAGTTTTAAATGAGATTACAGTCTTTGTTTATAAAATTGTTTTCTTCATTTTTAATGAGTGTTTCTGTGATTATAAAATTGTTTTGTTAGTTTTAAATGAGATTACAGTCTTTGTTTATAAAATTGTTTTCTTCATTTTTAATGAGTGTTGCAGTGATTGTAAAATTGTTTTGTTTGTTTTTGATGAGATTACAGTCTATGTCTATAAAATTGTTTTCTTCATTTTTAATGAGTGTTTCTGTGATTGTAAAATTGTTTTGTAAGTTTTTAATTAGATTACAGTCATTGTTTATAAAATTGTTTTCTTCATTTTTAATGAGTGTTTCTGTATTTGTAAAATTGTTTTGTTAGATTTTAATGAGATTACAGTCTTTGTTTATAAAATTGTTTTCTTCATTTTTAATGAGTGTTTCTATGATTGTAAAATTGTTTTGTTAGTTTTTAATGAGATTACAGTCTTTGCCTATAAAATTATTTTCTGAATTTTTAATGAGTGTTTCTGTGATTGTAAAATTGTTTTGTTTGTTTTTAATGGGTTTACAGTGATGGTTTGTAAAATTGCTTTGTCTAATTTTAATGAGATTACAGTGTAAGTTTGTAAAATTGTTTTGTTTATTTTTAATGAGATTACACAGCATCTTTTTTAAATTCATAACTTTATTAAATTGTTATTCGTTTATAGTGTAGAGTACAAGATGGTGCCTTTATTGCCAAAGGCAATCAATTGTTTTACAAAGTAGAAAGTGAAAGTTTTACACAATTAATGTTGAAAAAAAACTTAACAGTATCAAAATAAAAAAAACATCAAAATAACAAAAACGATATTAAAATAACAAAAACAACATTAAAACAACAAAAAAACAATATAAAATTAAAAAACAACTTGAAATTGAAAAATTCTTAGCGTGCTGCAATCCATAGGTATTGGAGAAAATTTTCCATCTCAGATTTATTTATTTATTCAATTCACTTTTTTAACGGATATATTCATGGAATAAATATCAAAGCATTTTTTTGCACAATAAAATATATTTCTACTGTTATATAATGTAGGTAAAATAGTATTGTGTTGTATATATATTTACATTGGATTATATTTTAAAACTTTCGTCGTTCACAGTAAAATCTGCGAGTTGAAAGCCATGTGTTAATCTCTTTCAACCAACTATTATAAAGATCTGTTTAACGAGCATTAAGTTAAAACTAGACTTTAGAATTGCCGTAATATTACGCATCGCTTTATGTATTTTCGTATCAATTAAGTGCATGATAGCAGTTGACATACACATATTATATACACACAAGCACCAAGAACATGAACAACCAAGAACTTTACTAAATCCATAGTGTAAGCGCATTGCATTCCCAAGTTGTTAACTCTTCCTTACCTATGATGTGTAACTAGTACACATTGCTTCTAAAAACTTTAATATCTCTATAAATATTATAAATACTGGGTTCAGATTTTAGGTATTCCTCCGTAATACATTTACACATTGAATGAAAAAAATAATATTATTAATAATTAGCACTTATCGACTACATCAGAGATATTTTGTGAAAATCGGGAATAACTTCACCAATACAATCAAACGTGTGCCAGTGTGTGACGTAGGTATATTCATTCTAAAAAACCGCTATGGGCAAGGAAGCGACGGTATTCACGTATCATTCTCACTCTACTTCGGTATATGGGAACGCAAGAAATAGAATCTCAGTTCGCTCGCTTCTCTCCCTTCAGTAGCTTTCGGGCATCCATTTGAGGTGGTCACTTCGCCCGTTTTGTGAACGTCGGACGATGTTTTTTCCATGTTTTCAGCAATTAAATTTCAATTGTTATCACTTCTGATTTAATTAATTTAAGCGATTGGCTATGAATATTCTTATTTTTCTGATTTTAAATCGCTCATTTTATATGTGTATTGAATACACAGCTCCGGAATACGTGGTTTTTTTTAGCACAGGAAGGGAAAGGTTAAGATGCTTATTTATGTTGTTAAGTCTGCACTTTAGCTTCTCTTTTAGGGATTGTAGATGGGGTTTAAATGTGAGTGAAAAATCCAGCGTGAGACAGAGATAGCGAGGATATGACTGATTATTTATATGTTCATTAACAAATATAATGTTCACCTCTACAGATGTTTTTGAGTTTTGAAAAAGCAAAATATGCGTTGGATAATTTTTGCTATAAATATTGATATATTTGTTGAAAACGTATATTGAACAAACAAATAAATCTGACGTTGAGAATTTTCTCGTGTACCTACCAGTAGATTGCAACATATTCAGAATTTATTGATTTACCACTCTTTTTAATTGAGCTTTTGTTATTTATATATTTTTTTAAATGTTATTATTTTGATATTGCAAAGCTTTTGTGTCTCTACATCAATAATGTAAAACTATTGCCTTTTATTCACTTTGTAAAACAATTGCATCTTTGATTGCCTTTTTTGATGCGTTTTAATTTAATTTTATGTTTTACCTTCAGCTAGGTTTGATAGTTGATTTTAAACGACCAAAACAATGTCATCTACATAAATAAAAATGGGCATTTTGTTGGTGGTAAATCTGATGTACCTATATACACATTCAACAAAATTAATGCTCGTATATGTAGATCCTTGGAGTAAGTAATTTTTGGAACGCAACCACTTATTCACATTTCTTTTCAAGCAGCTGCAAATGAAAATATATTAATGTATATGACAATATTAATAAATAAAAATACTTTTGATCTGCCCGTTACTTTTCGCGCAACCAAGTTAAGGGTTGAAATTGTACAAAAACTCAATTTCAGACGAAGATAAAACAAATGTTGAAAGAGGGAAAATTCGCCGTTCACAAGCGTCATTTCGTCAGTCTTTTTATGGCTTAAATAGTCAAATTAACTACAAAATTTCATCATATTTAAAATGGAATTCATTTTAGATGTAAATAGGTTACGAATATTTTATTTTTTACATATAATTGAGTTTTTGGTATATTATTGAAATGTTTTTATGAGTGGTGACTCTTTATTTGTCATTTTATGAAGTACAAAACTCGAAATGATGAACAACAATCTTTTAATAATTCAACCGTAGCGTCTTCTTTAACCTAACGCTTGATAAAAACATGTTTTTTAAAAGCAATGTTTTTAAAATTTGGTTGAAAAAGAGTGTAACTCAACTTTTTTTTTTATGAAATGGACTTGATATCAAATTGATGATCATTATTTAGAAGTTTCTTTAGTGATACCGGCAATAGGCAAATGCCCATGACATCATGGTAATAACCATTACCAAGAAGCTCCTTGAGTGATACCAGCAATAAGTAAAGGCACATGGCGTAATGCTGAATATATATCAATTTTTTTGTTGAGTAGAATTGGAAATATTTAAAGAGACATTGCATCCTGGTGATGATAATCATCATAAAACTCATTTAGTGATACCGGTTATATATATGTAGAGATGGTATCTTGGTGATGATTTTTGTCAATAAGCTCGTTGAGTGAAACCAGCAATAGATAAATGCACATGGCATCATGAGAATGATCATTATTAAAAAGGTTATTGAGTAAAACCGGCAGTAGATAAATGCACATAATACCATGGGGATGACCATTATCAAAAAGTTCGTTGAGTGAAACTGGCAATAAATAAATGTACATGGCATCTTGGTGACGACCATTACCGAAAAGTTCGTTGAGTGAAGACATGACATCATGGTGATGACCATCACAAGAAGCTCCTTAACTGATAGTGGCAAAAGGTAAAGGCACGTGGCGTAATGTTAAAAATATATCAAAATTCTCGTTGGGTGAAATTGACAATAGGTAAAGAGACATGGCATCAAGACGATTATTTTTACGAAGAATCTCGTTGAGTGAAACTGATCATAGGTGAAACGTAGTGAAATAAAATCAAATAAGGTTTCTTGTCTCTTTTATTAAATAGTTTCATTTAAAATTAAAAAAAACGTTTGTTGAACTGGCTTTATTCTCAAGAAAACATTTTTATTATGTACGTTTTTGTAAAAGTAATTTAGGTAATTCTTTTACTTGTATGATAAAATCTAACGCCAGGATAAAAAAAAGTTCGTCAACACTGTTCCATAACGTCCATTAAAAACTCGGCAAAAAGTTGTTACGTTAAGGCAAATTCAATTTTCATAGGGGGGAAAAAGGCTTAGCGTGCGTTGGAATTCAAGCTAGAAAACATGTCAAATAGAAGTGAAAGCCTGCTGTCTGTTGAAGGAGTTTCGACTTTCCAGACGAAGGTTCTAGCTGAAAATCAAAGTTCCGTAGAGGTCAAATGATGACAGACAATTTTAAAACGATTTAAGAGCTCGTGAGCCATTGAACTTTTATTATTTGTCAAGTTTCTTTGAAGAATTGAATAAAGCTTGTTTACTTTACATTTTTACCGGTTCCAAGCTGAAAAAAATATAACTCTGATAAAATCTTCTTACAATCTTTATACAATTTTGGTTTAAAACGAAAGTACATAGTTGAAAGCACTTAATCAAACTAAATTCAATTTAAAATAAGACAGTGTTTCTGACTCAACCAAATTTATGGAATAAAGCTATGTGTTCATTGTAGATATTTTTTATTGGTTTTTATTAACCACTGTATATAATTTAAAATTAACATCGGTTTCGTGAAAATGAAAGCCTTAGGTTACATAAATTACTAAAACTGTTAATTTTGTGGATAAAGACAACTGATATACTAGGCTAGGCCTGTGATGATAGGGTGTCATTCTTCAATCACAAATTAAAAAAAATTATCCTTAATACGAAAAACTTATAAAATTCTAAGATATAACAATCATAATTTCACTATCACCCTATGTTCAACCACTCGATATCACCCTATGCCCAACCACATAATCACCCTAGTAACCACATCAAAATCATACCTAATAACTCCCCATCACACACTCTTAATTAGCATCGGTCATTAAGTAACGCATTTATTGGAAGATAAATACAATAATATAATCATGTATATAATTAGCAATTTAATTAATATTTGATAGAAATTGTATAACTCAAACTAAATATACTCTTTCAAAGTATTTCTCTTGAGGAACGAACGGATTTTTTACGTAATCAAGCCTTTTTGAAATCTGCACAAAGGATCCACAGTTGATCTATACGCACTGTATATTATATTGCAGACTATATTTAAAATATGGTATTAAAAGGACAGCTTTCACCAATCAAGCGTTTAATCTTATTTTAAATGATTAATATAAACAATCATTATCCTAGCATTTTACAATTTTATTAGAGGATCTAACATACGTGACGAGTCCATTATCACTATTTCTAATCAAATTATGATCGCTCATGTCTTGGTTGATGCCACCTTTCCATTACTTCTTTGGACAGCTATATCTCTTTTTTCAGGAACGTTCATTTACTGGTTTCGACAGAATATCTGTATCTGCCATTTGAAGACTCAAATGCCACCACTCCTTCAATGCAACTAGATAGGGAAATATTAGCCGGCTGTGACTCATTTAAGTATCAAGGCTCACTCATTCACAAATACGCAGGGTGCGTAGCGGATGTTGACCATAGAATAAGTGTGGGATGGATGAAGTTCAGATCGGTAACAGGAGTCTTGTGTGACCCAAAAATGCCTATAAAACTAAAAGGAAAGGTATACCAGACTACCGTTAGACCCGCGATTATGTATGGCTCAGAATGCTGGATTATGTACAGCTCCTACTCTAGGAAACTTGAAATAGTAGAAATGCGAATGCTTAGGTGGTCGGCAGGAGTATCACTAAAATATTAAATTAAGAGCTCATGCATTCGTGGTAGCCTGGGGGTCACTAACATAAACAGTAAGCTGGAAGAGCGACATCTGACATCCTATTTCTTACTCTTTTCTTCATCATAACTTTCTTAGTTTGTTATTGCAACAGTTGTGTTAGTTAATATTTAATGAGTTGTAGATCTTTATTCTTGGATAAATTTAAATTTTTCGTTTAACCCTTCCTTCCCTGTGATGTGTAACTAGTACACATTGCTTCTAAAACTTTAATATCTCTATAAATATAATAAATACTGCGTTCAGATTTTAGGTATTCCTCCGTAATACATTTACGCATTGAATGAAAAAATAATAATAATAATTAGCACATATTGGCCACATCAGAGATATTTTGTGAAAATCGGGAATAAATTCATCAATACAATCAAACGTGTGCCAGTGTGTGACGTAGGTATATTCATTCTAATAAACCGCTACGGGTGAGAAAGTGATGCTATTCACGTCTCACTCTCACTCTACTTCGGTATAATTCCATTCAAGAAATATAATTTCAGTTCGCTCGCTTCTCTCAGTAGCTTTCAGGCATTCATTTGAGGTGGTCGCTTCACCCGTTTTGTGAACGTCGGCCGATGTCTTTTTTTTTGTGGTTTCATCAATTAAATTTCAATTATTATCACTTTTAACTTCCAATTTAATTAATTTAAACGATTGGCTATGAATATCCTTATTTTTCCGATTTTAAATCCCTCATTTTATGTGTATTGATATGTATTGAATACATAGCACCGGAACTCGCGGATTTATTTAGCACAGGAAGGGAAAGGTTAATATTATATATATATAAATTGGATCAATCTTTGTCTCCCTTAAAGTGTTGAGATATGTCAAGGCGTGTTCAGCATTAGAAATCATTTAAAAACAATTTTTTTTCGAGAATTTTATCAAAATAGAAATTTTATACAAATACTTTACACATACATTACTGAAGAATATGCAGCCTAAGAACGAGAAGAGCCGACCCCAACAGCCTACCTAGGCAATGTGTTGGGACAGTGCCAGGAAGAAGAAGAAGACTTTACACCTAGATTACACTCCTTATAAAGCCGAACGTGTTTCTATCACACATCGGTACACAGCCTTTCCATATTCACACTTGTTTTGTAATTTGTTTTTTCAATAAAAGTGCATTAAAATCCTAAGCTAGTGCACCCTTGAGAAGAGTGTGCCCTATCTACAGTACTTTAAAAATTATCTTTCTATTATATTATAAATGAATGTGCATTAACTCCGTTGTGGATGAGAATTGATGTCACATCCTTTTTATTTTTTTTTCTTAGATTGATCTTGTTTTTTTTTTTCAATTTGTCATATCTAGTACCTACTAGTTACCCTGTATGAAGGGAAAGTTTCTTAATGTCCCTGTTTTGTAGTTGGGCTGACGAGGCCAAGTTGGGGGTTGCCCTTTGAGAGATAGCCATTTGGCCCCATCAAACAATACTGGTATTGACGTGATGGCACCTCCAAGTCCCTTCAATGGCAGCTCGTTAGGCTGGGACAGATAACCCAACCTCCGCTTTGAGTGCGCAAGCCGCAACAAGTGGCTAACTATCGGCAACATATAGAGCTTGTTTTTTGAAGGCTGATTCAAAGAAACAAAATTAAATATCGTGTGTCAGATTTTATATGAAGAAAATAAATATAATACTTGAATTTTTTTTACTTTTGAGTTGTTTAAGGTTATTTATTATTTGCTCAAGAAAAAAATCACGCCACGGATGTATCTTAGCTGATATGCATTAGACGTGAAACTTTTGTATTGACATGATTTGAATTTTTTTTATTGTACTATGATGTCATAGTTTATCATATTTTGATTTTAGGAAATGCCTGTGTATTACAATCTGTCAAAATTGTTAAAAAAGATATCTATATATTGAAATATTAATATTGATTTATGGATATCCAACAAGACACAGGCAATTGTTTAGTTTGTTGGATTCAGAACACATGAAATCTCATATTCAAAACAACTTTAATTTTTGTTTTATTTATTCGTTTTGAGAAATAATAGTTTTCAAATATATAAATAAAAGAGGAATACGAATATAAAGTAATAAATTTTTTTTATTATTTCTTTACGTTCGCTTAAATAAGACTTAAGATAATGGGAAATGGAAGGAAAGGATTTAATAAGAGGAATAAGTAACAGGTATATTAAGGCGCTGTTGTCTTTGCAATGTTTTTCTTAAATTTCATTTGAATCATATAACCTTGTTTTTGTTATAAACATATAATTGTATCTTGTACAAAAAAAAAACAAATAATCAAAATAATTTGAGTTCTGTCAAGAGAGTTGTGCACTGCAAATGTCGAGAGATGAGAGATAACATATAAAGTGGAGAATTGATAGTTTCCGACAACAAACCAGCCCATGGGGTTTAATTTAAAGTAGGATTTGGATCCGAAAAGTATAATTTTAATATTTTATTTTTAAAGTTTTGAAACTGACTGAATGGAGATATATACATCAGGGAAATAAGACATTATTAACACGTTCTCTGCCAACAAGTTTTGTCATAAAATAACTCTGAGGCCAACACGCGGAAGGGCCGCGTCAAGCAATCCCAGTAACGTTTAACACAGAACTCGTGACTGACAGCACTGAATGGCAAGTTAAAGTAGGTACTCAGTGTCAGCCACTGGTGACAGACATAGCCCCGTCCCATTGGAGTATTCCAGTGTCAGTCACCCGTGACTGACAAGGCGGTCAATGTGTTAAAAACTCTCCTTTTTTAATAATTTTTAAGGCACTTGCAGTAAAGGTATGATAAATATTATTTCCATAAAAACACACAATATAAGCGATAGTAAGGATATAAATATTTCAGTATTTATTTTTCAAAACAATTTTCACCCCATTTCGAAATGTATTTGACGTCAAAATAAGCTTGGTTTTCGCGAGTAACAAATACTTCGCTGTATAACGGGCGTCCGGACTTCAGTCGCAATCCGCTACGGTTAACGGCGCCCGTTCTCGTAGCACGCTGCCGTAGAGCCATCCACTTCGTAGAGCCTTCTCAAGTTCGCTCTTTCCGTTACAAAAATATAAAAAACTTTGAACAGAAAGTTCATTTGACGTCAATAAACTTTATAAATAACTTCAAATTGTTCACAACTTCGTATATAGTTCTAATTTAAAATCAATATAATTAATTTTATTTTTAAATAAGTTAATAAGTTAAGTGACGCGTGATTAGTTCAAGTGTTTTTCTTACGTTTTCATTATAAGTTTATTTGGTGATTAAAAATTCACTTTGTGTGAATCTTGTTTTTTTTTTGAAGAAGAAAGAAAGGATTTTTCTGGTAGTGAATAAAAAAACTGCTGCTTGTATCTATGGTGAGTTATAAATATATATTATTGTTCAATATTTATGTTCAAGTTATTTTTTGTAATTTAAAATACATAAATTAAGTAGGAAATAATATACAAAATTTCTATTTCTTAACCCTTTATATGATATTTACTTACGTATAATATTACAAAATGTCTTTGAATATTTACTGTAATATAATAAAGCGTCCACGAATAAACGGATTTACAAAAATTGATATATGCTAACTAGTAAAATGAAAAAAGGGTAACGATATTAAAAAAATACGAAATGAAAATTATTGCAGAAAATAAGAAATTGATGACAATCCAACACATACTATTGGGACCTTTATTCTTTCAATCTACACATATTGATAACCTATTCGTGTTGTATTGTATTACACTTTCGTTGAAGATGGCTTCCATGGCCTAGTTAGTAAGATGCATGTATCTCAACTTGGGGGTTGTGGGTTTGATCCCTGTTGAAACCCAGATTTCTTGTAAAAGGATTCTAGTATGGTTTTATTTAAGGTCTTTTGAACAACTTCCTGGTTGGCTGGAAGATATTGCTATATGCCAAAACCCTATGAAGTTGTACTGTATACAACGAAATTGTAATATAATACAACCTGGCGGGATTATTGCCATGTGGTAATATTTTCCTACCAACCAGAAAGGCCTTAAGTGAAAAATTAGACTGAAATCCGTTTTTTTTTTAAATCTGGGTTCCAATGCCAAGCGAACCTGAAATCCCCGGATTGAGAGACAAGCGTCTTACCAACAAGTTTACGTAGGTCGTTCTTAGTGTATTTTCTAAGACATCTGGTTCGATTTCAGTTGATACTTTTTTTTTAAAAGGTATTTTCTGATTTTATTACAGGGATCTTTAATATATTCATGGTTGGTTATAGTGGTTATAGTGATAAGCCTGTTTAGTTTTACTGTACACAACGAAAGCATATAATTATGCAATTCAATATTAACGATAAGGTAACAATCAATGAGAAATTTAGGAAAACCTAGAAAAAATTGGAAGGACCAAACGAAAAAAAGCTGAATGATTGAATAGCTTTTTATAGCAGAATATGCATGGCGAGCTGTAAGAACGTGGCAGTAGCAAAACATGTGTGCCAGAATAAAATAAAAATGATATATGTTCTCTCTGTCTAGAAACATAGGGACATGTTGTGATGGTTATGGTGATGAAACTCCATGTTTTTAATTATAAACAAGAGAAAAAAATCGGCTTAGGAAAAAACTAGAATAAAAAAAAACATATTTTAGCATTACGGAGGATTTTACAATCGTATTTTAACCAAAAAAATGTATCATCGCAAATGTGACTTTCACTGTGTTCAATATAATGTGGAAGAATTATTTTCATTTGGTAATCTCTTAAAACCAACCACAAACATTGAAAAGGGTGTTTAAGTGAAAACATGGCTGATACCCTTTTAAAAAAAAAGCACCAATGAGAATTGAACCCACAACATTTGGGTTAAAGCATAAGTGCTTTATCAACTATACTATGGAAGTCGCTATCTGTAATATTTAAAAATTAAAATACTTTATGGAAATATGTTTTGAGATAAATTATTAGCCTTGATTAAAACAAATATTTATTTATTTATTATTTATTTATTTGACACTTTTATTGCAATACCATCTGGCGGGCTTATTGTCAGGCGGCAATCTCTTCCAACCAACCAGACAAAAGTAAATGAAGCAACAAGTTACGTAGTCGCATAAATCATTCAAATTACTATCCATCTCCACGGAATCCATAAACATATACATGAGCACATGCCCACGAACCCCACAAAGACGGACAATCACCCGAATATTCTTTTTCATATAAAGTGAGATATCATCAATCAAAAGGAAAGGAAGGGACGGTGGAGAGGAAAGGAAAAGAAAAATCAGGAATGGAACACGTTATTTTACTGACTAGAAATTAAGAGTTTTTTCAGTCGTCAGCAATATTACGTCACTATCTGATTAAAAATTGCCTTAACGCGATATTGACATCTACACTATAGGTATATATTAAACTTCCATAGCCTAGTTGAGGAGACGTCCTGCAATCCAGTGGATACTGGTTCGATTGCCGCTGATACCTTATTTATGTTAGTTTTAAAAAGTCCATTCTTCCATTTCACTTAAGATCTCTTTAACAGCTTTCCGGTTAATTGTCATATGGCAAACCCCCGCTTGGTTTATAATTTTATATTGTAATAAAAGTGTTATACACTACAATAAGCCCCAGGACCCCTATCCTCTTGTGGGTCAGAATTTAATCATTGTTTGTTAGGCTCTACTTCCCGCCCTCTTGTCCAACGTTCCACACCAGCACCTTGAATGTGCTGATGTAGAAACCCTTTCTGACAAAGGTTTTTTCCGTTTTGTTTATTTCTCCTTAGATTTCCTGTTGCTTTTCTAATTGGGTTGGACTCGAGGATCTTCTTTGACACTCATTTTTTTACTATACAGACTATATTTTCTTAGCGTATCTTTGATCATAGGCTTGCTGTACACTTAAGCAAAGATTTTTTGTTGTTTTTTCCAGTTCACAGATATTTTTAACAATGTCCTTTACTGTCTATGCAGTGAAATTCTGGAGCCAGTTATCAACTGATGCAAGACTCGCTTCATTATTGGCATTCTTTATAAAGTAATTTAGAAACTTTATTTTGATTATCCTTTCATCTCCAATATTGCTTACTTTTATGAATTTATCAATTCAAAATTATGAAATTTGGAGTGTTGCATATTTAGAGGAGCAATCTTATGCATATTATTTATTCTTCCATTTCTAGTTTATTTAACTCTAAGATTTTACTTTTCAACATGCTTCAGCGGGTAGTTACCAACTTTACTGTGGATATCCTTTGAAACGACTAAGAGCCTTAATCTTGTTATAAGCACGTTTATTTAACACTAAAATATCCTGAGCTTCATAACACAGAGTTCTGGGGCTGATTTAACTCGGAGAGACTTTTTTTACTTGAATTGATTGTAGCTTTGACTAAAATCTTGATGACTTCTGTGGCCTAGTTGAAAAGACGTTTATCTTCCAGCCCGAGGGTTGTGGTTTTGATTCCCGTTCTGTAAGTTGAAAAAGGTGCCATGTGGCAGTAAGTTTGCTATGTATGATATATAAGGAAACCGTATTAAAATTTTAACAAGCTTATTAAGCTCGTCGGTATACCAGTTACCTTAACCCGCGGGTCTGAGGCTGGTTTAATTCGGAGGTATTTTTACATCTGAATATGTTGTTGTCTTGATTAGTGTTTGCTTAACATAAATTATTGTAGCATTCTTAATAATTATTAAAAAAAGTTAATTTATATAGCGTAGTTTAGTGACATCTCCTTAAGGGCGCTCTAGCTCGGGATTTGAAACCATTATTATTGACAAATTAAAGGTAAGAAAAAAAAGGTTGCGACTTTGACCATAATTTTTTTCCTTACATCTGCATATGTTTATAAAAACACATTTGGTAAGAAAACCACTGAAAACTTAATGAGGTAATACGAACTATAAAGAAACCTTATGCCGATCTTCCGGTACTTGATAGAAACGTATTAGGTTTTAGGTGTAGTGTAATATTTATGTGTTCATACTATATGTACTATAATAATAGCTTTTGACGTATTCGCATTATTATAACTTTGGTATTATCAAAACTTGATGTTTTTTTTTCAATTCAGTTTATAAAAATAAATTAGGAAAACAAATCTAAAAAAAGTCTTTATAATTTGTTGGAAGATGAAAAAAGTGATTCATTATAACTCGGCATCAATCTAACTCAATTTATACTTTTTAAAGTTGTTCGTAAAATCGGAGAAAATTTGCAGTCATTTATTTGATTTTATGAAAGGAAGTTTTTTACGACCGTATGAAAGACTTAGGGCGGATGATTGAAAGTTTTTTTAAACTTGGACTACAATGTAAGTAAGTTTACATTGATATTACTTTGGAACTTTTAAGCGTTTTTTGGTGAAACGAACGAAAATTTATTGGAATAATTATTTCTGTTCAAGTCTCTATCAGTTTCGTTGACACGAAAGAGAAATGTCACCATGATTGACCACTTTTGTCTCTATAATAGGTTAGTCAAAAAGTTTTGAAAGCGACATCTATGGAGCAGTAGAAAAACCAACATTTCTACGCCATTTTAATATTTCATCTTGCATAAGAATGTACTCAAAATTTCATTTCGATCTGTCAATTCATTCTTTGTTTACAAGCCATTTGAAGTTGACGTGTCAGTGTATTTTTTAACAATGGAAAAATCCGAATATCGTGCAGTGATTAAATTCTTTGTTTTGGAAGGTTTATCGGCTACTGAGATCCATGCAAAGGTGGTGAATGTGATAGCTGACACCATAGGCATCTCACATGGAACAACATGGCATATTTTGGCTGAAGTTTTGGGTTTCAAAAAACTGTGTGCACAATGGGTGCCGCATTTGCTAACAATGCAACAAAAACACGTTCGAATGCGACTTTCTGAGCAACATTTGGAGCGATTTCGAAAGGATAAAAAGGATTTTCTGCATCGATTCATCACTATGGAAGAGACTTGGGTCTACCACCATGATCCTGAATCAAAACAAGAGGCTAAGGAGTGGTGTGAACCAGGCACTTTGGCTCCGAAGCGAGTTCGTGTCCAGAAATCGGCCAAGAAGGTGTTAGCGTCAGTTTTTTGGGATGCAAAAGGAATTTTATTGATAGATTATCTCCAAACTGGTAAGACAATCAACTCTGATTATTATTGTGACCTTTTGGACCAGTCGGATGAAAAAAATTGTGAAAAAAGACCCGGTTTGCAGAAGAAAAAAATCATTTTTCATCAAGACAATGCACCTGCTCACACAGCTCAAAAAACCATCGCGAAAATCAGTGAATTGGGGTACGAATTGTTGCAGCATCCACCCTATTCGCCAGATTTAGCTCCCTCTGACTTCTGGCTGTTCTCACACCTCAAAAAATTCCTTCGTGGAAAGCATTTTTCATCAAACGAAGAGGTTATAGCCGTCGTAGAGGAGTATTTTGCAGGTCTTCCAGAAAGTCACTTCCGTGATGGGACAACAAAGTTGGAAGATCGTTGGACCAAGTGTATTGATCTTATGGGAGACTATACTGAGCAATAAAAGTGATTTCCCCCCAAAAAAAAATGTATTTACATTTCCGCTTTCAAAAACTTTTGACTAACCTAGTACACCATAAAATACACGTATATTTTGAATTTCTGAAGATCCTATGTGCATTTTTAACTCTATTTAATATGCTATTTCTGCACTGCATCTTTCGAATTTGTAACTGTAAGATTTTTCTTCGGAGAAGAAACACTTTGGAATATCTACAAAGGTTTCTTTGAAGTTCGTTTTCCTTTGGCTAATATTCTGCAGTTTTCTTACCAAATATATATATTTCTTAGCATATACAGATGCGGAGAAGTTCGTTGTATCAATGGCCGCAGCCACTAGATTCCTAAAACTACACAAAAGCTTTTAAATATTTTCCGACATGTGGTAGCAACATTCGGCTTTATATGTGTTATATATGTGCAGTTTATTAAAAATCATAAACTTTTAATAGCCGGCCCAAAAAAATTTGTTTTCTAGTGTTTCATAGAGCTGCACACTTCACTTATATTTCGAACACTAAGAAACATACCATTAAACGCCACTTAATCCGCTATGGTAAAAGTTCTATCATAATATCCCACCCTATTGGATCAATTCGTAATAATAATTTTATTCGATAAAGGATAATTTGATTTCAAAGTTCTTTACTTCTCCCATATCCTTGTAGAAAAAGTGAGTTCTAGGGAAAAAATTTACGTAACATTTTTGAAAGTTCTCGAATCTGATTTAGAAAATTTACTTATGTAGCAGCAGTTAAAAAAAACATACCGAAGATTGATCACCAATCTCTTCACTCAAAGATAACTCTGTAGGAAGCAGGAAAATGAAACTGGTGATGAACATCTCTGGACCAAAATTCGATGAGGGAAAATCTGGAACACACTCTCCTGGACTGTAGTTTAAATAAAATATAAGGAAAGTTTTAATCAAATTATCCATTTTCTATGGAAAAAGGTTTAATTAACTTTATTTATTCCTGTAGCGTTAATATTTAACTTATTCAAAAACTCCTTGTATTTTCACTCTATGGACTTTATCTACGTGAATGGAATAGATAACGTCTTCATTATAAATTATCAAGTAAAATTGTCGAAATATGTATATTTATTTTAGATTGTGAAATAAAAAGGCTACAACGGTTGACGTATATTTAAAAAATGTATATATTTCTTTTCATTTGGAACTTACTCACTTTTACTGTTGAGAAATGAACGAACAATATATAATATTTAGTGTTAACTGTATGATTTTAGTTCTCGTGGTTATAAAAGTTAACTGCCTTAAGACCTGAATTTATATTTATGGTTTGATATTGAGTTAAGAAAGTTTTACCTTCTGTTTGGTGTTTCTACATATGTAGATCATTCATACGATAAAACAAAATACGCAACACTCATTAAACAGAAAAAAAGAATAATGTATTTACATATATTGTATACAATTTACATATATTGTATACTATTTACATAAATTGTATACTATTTACATATCGTAGTAATAATAACTTTATATTTTTTACAAACCGCAATGAATTTTTACCAATTGCAAGTATATACTTTTATTAACGTGAGTATTTTTCTCCCGAAAAGAGCGCATAAATAAATACCGCTTAAATAGAGCCATTGAATAATATATTAAATTTGGTCCTCACATATAAGTTATGTGCAACTCAGCTTATAAAACTCTAGGATTTGTAATGAGAATCTTTAAGTCATTTGAAAACCAATTGGTGCTCAAAACGTTGTTTAATTCATTGATCCGTAGCAAACTAGAAAGCAATGCTTGCATTTGGAGCCCCGTCGGGGCGCAGAACTCGCTCATGGGGGAGAAAGTACAAAAAAAATATCTACGATATCTCTATATGAGAGAGTTCGGTGCCTTTCCATGGCTTTATCCTACTCAGTTTCTTCTGGGCATGCTCAAGGAATAACTCATTGAGCGTAAGAAGAGATCTGCGTCTCCTGGTATACGTTGTCAAACTCGTTCGAGGAGTTGTGAGCTGTCCAGCATTACTACAAAGATTAGCGTTAAATGTTCCTAACAATTACACTAGACTGCGCCGGCAAGAACTGTTCTCGATAACATATGCAAGAACGGGTCTTCCAGACGCTGGGCCTTAACTCTTCTGAACGGGACTGCTTCGGATATTGACATATTTCATATCACATTACCAAAAGCAAAAGTAAATTTTCTTCTTAGATTGAGCGCGTTAGAAGGCACTCATCAACATACTTAAGTGACTGTGAATATATGTATATCATATGTTTGTGTGTATATACTCGTATGTATGCATATGCATTATTTTTTATTTTATATAATTTTTTAATTTTTCTCTATGTAATTTTTCTTCTTTTTTAATGTCTTGTATTTTTCAAAGTAATTTTTGAAAAAAAAAAGGGTTTTTTTTTCCATACATATTGCAAGATATTCTTTTCTCTAACCTTTTATTAATTTAAAAGCTTTTTTCAACAAATCTCTATAAAATTAAAATATAACTTATAGAACTCATATTAACACAAGGGCCATTTTTTCCATACTAGGGATGTTATTAGCATTTGACATACTCTCCCGTCGATATATTTAACAGTACTGTTAATGTTAGACTAAAACTGGGTGAATATATTAATAATGAGTCATATTCTCCTCCCTTAACCCCTGAATTGCGCGAATTTATTGTCCTTCCCTCGTACCACTGTTTATATTGTTGCCCTTATAGTTGTAGCTGTTAAAAGTATTGATGTTGATGGAATTAAGAATCTACCTAGAGTCTGCTATTTGACTATTATTTTCCTTTCATCTAGAATAACTTTGACTGGTGTGTTTTGAGGTTTCAATATCTTTAGTATTGAACTAAATATTTCATTATCAGAATCTTTGTCTTCAATAAAAGTTACGATTTTTTAAATTACTTAAGTGTTTTTGTTAATATATTGGAAAATAAATGGGTACCTGACTTTTTTTCTCATCACCATTATGTTCTTAGGAAAAAAACGTGGATGTTGAACAATGTTGAAACGAACTGAATAAATGCTTTATTGATGGGCATTTTAAGACAAATATATGGAAAGACAGAATACGAAATAAAGTGATTTGGGTTGAATGTAAACATTAGACTGATGTGTTAAGTAAGATGAAAAAGACTACTCTAAGATGGTTTGCACACACGAAACAAATGCAAAAAAAGACTGACAAATCATGTATGTTGTGCAAATGTGAGTGAAAAGTAATATATACCAAGAACAAGGAGAGTTTTGTTGACTGAAAAATCAGATATGTAGTGCAGATGTGAGTCAACATTAATATGTACCAAGACCAAGGAGAGTTTTGTTGACTGACAAATCAGATATGTAGTGCAAATGTGAGTCAACACTAATATATACCAAGACCAAGGAGAGTTTTGTTGACTGACAAATCAGATATGTAGTGCATATGTGAGTAAACATTAATATATACCAAGACCAAGGAGAGTTTTGTTGACTGACAAATCAGATATGTAGTGCAAATGTGAGTCAACATTAATATATACCAAGACCAAGGAGAGTTTTGTTGACTGACAAATCAGATATGTAGTGCAAATGTGAGTCAACATTAATATATACCAAGATCAAGGAGAGTTTTGTTGACTGACAAATCAGATATGTAGTGCAAATCTGAGTAAAAATAATGTATACCAAGATCAAGGAGACTATTGTTGACTAAGTGAAACGTGGACGTAGAAAAGTAATGAGAGGAGTCGAAAAAATGCTCTAAAGATGCGTGCATTGAGAAGAATACATAGAGTAACATTGTATGACAGAATACGGAATCGAGTAATAAGGAATGAATACGAACTTAGGGCTGTTGTGTTAAGTAATATGAATAAGAGTACGTTCTGATGGTTTGGGTATGTGGAATGAATGAATGAAGTAGAATAACAAAACATACATACAGTGTAGATGTGAATGGAAGACGTATGAGAGAAAGACCAAAGAAAGTACGGTTGGATCAAGAGAATGATATTCTAAAAGAAGGAAACGAAGAAAGTCAGAAAAATCATAGAGGCTATATGAAGAAGCAGGTATGTGGAAGAGGCTAAGGATGTGTTTGAGTTTCGAAAGTATGGCGCTCTGTTCTTTTCTACCCACTCCAACAGGAAAATGGATTGTTTGTGTGTTTGTACCGAAATCTGAATATTTTGTCTTATTTTCATGACAATGAATACAGGTATTGAGAAAAATTTATTGTTAACATACGTTGTAATTTTTGAAAATAATGAACTAACCTATCTGTTACCTGACTAGTCAACCTACAGTATTAGCTGGGACGACCAAGGTCTGAGTGAATGTGATGGAATACAAGTAGCCTGAACGAGTGGACTTGTTTTTGCTAAATAATTAGTGTAAGAATTGTTATCTAGTTATAAGTAGTATGTAGGTGTTAATTATTTCTGAGATCTCATATATTAAGATTGAATAAATTAAATAAAATGATATGTAGGAAAATAAGATTAAGTAAGTTCATAAATTATAACATATAATTAAGATTAGTTAAGTAATAAATTTGTATATAGGTATAGCCCTGACAAATGTTTGTACAATAATTTACTTTGTTTAATAAAAAAAAATGATTCAAAAAAAAAAACATAAAGATTGCTATTGCGTTGGAAAATTCTACAAATGGGGTTTCTTTAAAGTTATCTAAAAACAATGCATTTTACCAATGAATTGTAGTAAAAGACAAAAGTTGGACTTAGAGCACACATCTTAAGTTTTAATCCTTCAAACTTAAAGGTTTATTCCATAGTTGGTAAACTTTCCAAAAACATCTTTGCGCTTCCGACTATTAATCACGTTTTCCAGTTGGTGAGATTTTAAAAAGTTCATCTCCTTTAAGTTGACTTAATATAGTATTGTCTATGTTCTACCTATTTTAAACCAAAATTACTTATTAGATTTTTTTTCAATTTCTCTTTTATTCTTGAGTATTTGGGTCCAATAAGTATATCTCAAGTAATAGCTTCCGAAATAATCATTGTTTTTATAATATTTAGGTCAACAATAAACAAAGTATTCGATTTAAACCAAAATTACTTATTAGATTCTTTTCCAATTTCTCTTTTGTTCTTGAGTATTTGGGTCCAATAAGTATATCTCAAGTAATAGCTTCCGAAATGATAATTGTTTTTAGAATATTTAGGTCAACAATAAACAAAGTACTCGATTTAAACCAAAATTACTTATTAGATTCTTTTCCAATTTCTCTTTTGTTCTTGTGTATTTGGGTCCAATAAGTATATCTCAAGTAATAGCTTCCAAAATGATAATTGTTTTTAGAATATTTAGGTCAACAATAAACAAAGTACTCGATTTAAACCAAAATTACTTATTAGATTCTTTTCCAATTTCTCTTTTGTTCTTGTGTATTTGGGTCCAATAAGTATATCTCAAGAATTAGCTTCCGAAATGATCATTGTTTTTAGAATATTTAGGTCAACAATAAACAAAGTACTCGATTTAAAACCAAATTAACATATTTTGAGTAGTAATATTGTTCTGTGAATTTGTATTTTATTCTTTACATTTGTTATTTTTTTCGTAAATTAAATAAGGCTAACCTTTGTATTGTTATTTTTTAACAAGTTTACAAAACAGTAATAAAGATCTTTCGGAGTGTTCGAATTACAACATGGTTTACTAGCTTATGAAAAATGTTTCTGTTTTTGATCTTCAAGAATTTTTCGTTATAAATTTCAATTTCACACTAAATAATATATATCGTACAAATATTTGAATGGTTGATGTAAAATAGGCACTAAGTACCAAAAAAAAAACAACAAAAAATATCTAAGTATGCAGTTTCATTCCATATGACATATACAACGAAACTACATACTTATTTTTTTTGTATTTTTTTTTATACTTAGTACCTATTTTACTTGAGCCATTCATTTGTCAAGGCTATATCTGTATACAAATTTATTACTTAACTAATCTTATTTATATATTATAATTTATGAACAAACTTAATCTTATTTTTCTACATGTCATTTTATTTTTTATTTTTTATAATCTTAATATATGATTTCTTAGAAATAATTAACATCTACATACTACTTATAACTAGATAACAATTCTTACAACTAATTATTTAGCAATAATAAGTCCACTCGTTCAGGCTACTTGTATTCCATCACATTCACTCAGAACTTGGTCGTCCCAGCTAATACTGTAGGTGGACTAGTCAGGCAATAGTCAGTGGACTATTCAGATAAAACAGTGGACTAGTCAGATAAAAAGTGAAACGTTTTCGAAACGTCGGCATTATAAGCTAGTCAAGCAGGCGGTACCACACTTTGAAAGATCTTAATACTTCATATACGAAGAACAGGAAAAGTCTTAAAACACAAGCTAACAAATGTTGTTATTTTTTTTCTAATATAACTATGGACTTAATTAAGTTCATCATCATCTCTGTCTTTGCTCATTACGGAGGTACGTGATCTATGGGATGTTGGTAGTAGAGGTTGGGACAACACGTCTCTATTTCTGTCGGTCAATTGCCGTTTGCATGGTAATGTCTAGTTTTCATCAAGTTAATTCCTTCATCTGATTAATCCATCTTGCTGGCGCTCCGCTTATTCTTCTCATTGGCACAAGTCTTAACCAATAACATCATATGTACCCAATTACATCAAACACGTAAAAATGAATAGAAAATTTGAACTAAAATTCAAGAACACGCTCGAGCATCACTGTAGCTGCCAGACGTGACATGTTTCTCTCTCTCTCTGATTTTTCAAGTTAATTGTGATTTGTTGGATTTGGAACAGAATGTGTGTACAGTGTTCCATTATATTTATGGTCTATTTCTTAATTGATTTTGGCCGATGAACGAGTATTTGTGTAATTTTATTGTGTTTATTTTATTTTTTCAGCGGTCGTGATGTGCGATGTTTCATAAATTAATGATCTTGGTTTTTTGTTAAGTGTTAACATCTTGATCTTTGTTTTTTTGTTAAGTGTTTGTTTTCTAGAGTAGTATTGGGTGTTAACATAAGTTGTGTCCGTTTTTTTTTTCAAATTTAAATATGAACACCAAAAGTAAAACAAAATGGTAAAGATTATACTTCATTTGAAAGAACTTTCTGCTCTACAAGTCATTGTGTTTGCTTTAACGTTACATACATTATTTTATTTGATTATAAGCCTTCAAAATGGAATGTCAAGTAGACGAAAGTGAGCATTTTCCACACCTCCTTCTGTTCGCGTTCAATTGACATATATCCATTAGTGGAAAATACCGATTTCTGACAATTCATTCAGTCAAGTTATTCTGTATGCTATAGATCGTATATAGAGGGGGGATATTGTAATAGATCTGAAAATAACTTCAATTGACGATAATGTAATTGTTTGGACACTTCAAACAACGGAGTATTGACAAAAAGGCAATTTTACTATGTTTTTTGTAAGCAGCTTGCATTCATTTAATCACGTGCTTCAAACCTTTGTTTATTTACACGTAATTTTCCTTTTTTACATATATTTATTTATTAATTTAACACTTTTATTACAATACAATCTAGCGGGATTATTGCCAGGCGGCAATCTCTACCAACCAACCAGACGAAAGTAAATGAAGCAAGTTACGTGGTCGCATAAATCATTCAAATGACTATCCATCCCCACGAAATCCATAAACATATACGTGAGCACATGCCCACGAACCCCACAAAGACGGACAATCACCCGAACATTATTTTTTATATAAAGTGAGATATCATCAATCAAAAGGAAAGGAAGGGATGGTGGAGAGGAAAGGAAAAATCAAGAATGAAACACTTTATTTTACTGACTAGAAATTAAGAGTTTTTTCAGTCGCTTCTTAAAGCATGCCAAGGACGGAGCGAGTCTTATATTGGTTTGTAACTGATTCCAGAGTCTCACTGCGTGGACAGTAAAGGACGACGTAAAGAAAGCGGAGCGGTGAACTGGAAAGGCCAATAAACAATCTGTGTTTGAGCGTAGCGCTAATCCATGATTGGAAAGACGCTGAACATTTTCGGTGAGATAAGAGGGTGCGGCGGGACAGTTAAGGATATTATACAATAGAGACAGTATATGAATTTGGCGTCTATTTCCAACATACAACCAGTTCAATGCCTTCTGGTATGAAGTTATATGATCGTACTTTCGTAGGTTTAAAATGAATCTTAGACACACATTTTGAAGACACTGTAATTTGTCCAGCTGTTCCTCTGTAACATCCAAGTAACATACGTCCGCATAGTCCAGAATCGGAAAGAGCAGAGATTGTACGAGTAAAATTTTGGTTTTAGTTGGTAGGAATCTTTGCAACACTTTAAGGGAATGAAGGCTGAAGAAGATCCTTCGGCTTACCTCATTTATTTGATCTCGCCATGAGAGAGTGTTATCTATCAGCACTCCTAGGTTTTTAACAGTTTTATGTAATGGTATGATAGAGCCATCAAGTAATATTGGAGGAAGTATGTCAGTGTTGAATTTACCGAGAAGCCGAGGGCTGCCAATGAGGATCGCTTGAGACTTCTTAGGATTTATGAGTAAGCCATGCTCCCCAGTCCACTCCGAGATCGATTGAAGGTCCGCATTTAAATTGTTCAAAGCCGCGTAAAAGAAATTTGTCAAAATGAAAATACATCTGTAGGTCATCCGCATATACAGTGCATCTCAAAAATAAATACACATTCTCAATATTTGTTAAACTTTCCCTTCCTGTGCTAAAAAAATCCACGCGTTCCGGTGCTGTTTATTCAATACACATGTAAAAATGAGCGATTTTAAATCGAAAAAATAAGAATATTCATAGCCAATCGCTTAAATTATTTAAATTTGAAGTCAAAAGTGATAACGATTGAAATTTAATGGTAGAAAACATTAAAAAAAATCGTCCGACGTTCATAAAACGGGCGAAGAGACCACCTCAAACGAATGCCCGCGAGCTACTGAAGCGAGAGAAGAGAGCGAACTGAGATTCTATTTCTTGCGTTCCCGTACACCGAAGTAAAGTGAGAGTGATACGTGAATAGCGTCGCTTTTCACACAAAGTGGTTTTTTAGAATTAATATACCTACGTCACACACTGGCACATGTTTGATTGTATCGGTGAATTTATTCCCGATTTTCACTAAATATCTCTGATGTGGCCGATAAGTGCAAGTAATTATCAATAATATTTTTTTCATTTAATGCGTAAATGTATTACGGAGGAATACCTAAAATCTGAACCCAGTATTAATTATATTTATAGAGATATTAAAGTTTTTATAAGCAATGTGTACTAGTTACACATCACAGGGAAGGAAGGACTAATACAGTTTCTATTGAGATACGTGCAAGACTTAATATTAATCAACGCAAACTTCACAAATTGTCACGATTATTTAATTTTCTTTACTGTCCCGCCGTCCCATTTTATCTCGCCGAAAATGTTTAACGCGTTTCCGATCATGAATTTGCGCTACGTAGAGATTTTTTATTTATTGGCTTTGCCTGTTCACTGACAGCCAGACTCTGGGATAAGTTACTGTCTAATATTAAAATCGTTCCGTCATTGTTTTGTTTAAAAAAATGACTGAAAAACTCAGAATATCGATTCATTAATATGACGTATTTAATTCTTCATTTTCTTTTCCCCTTTACCATCTTTCTATTTTTTGTTTGATGGCATTTAATTTTATTTTAATTATGTATCTTAACGTGAATTTCGTAAATGCAAATCATAATTTGATTATTTTTTGGAAACGTGTTATATTTTTTAATTTATGTCTGATTGGCTGGAAGAGATAGCCATCTGGCAACTCACTCGCCAAATCGTTAAACAATGAAGTGTTAAAGAAAATAAAAAAGATTTACAATTTAAATTCTAGAGCACAAATGTGTTACGATTTTGAGCTATCATATGTGTTCAAACTGGCAACAGTTCTGGTGCAGACACTGATGAGACCGTAGTTCTACATACGAGCTCGTATGTAGTTCTAAATGCCCCATGGTGTGAACATTTGGGTCAGGGATGTTATTTTTTTAATGGTTGCTTTCACCCCATTGATTGTTGCCAGTTTCGCGTGATATGCATTGTTCTTTAGGGTATTATCAGAAAAAAAATATTCAACTGTGCGAGATCTGTTGAGCGAGGGGGAAATTAAAAATTACCTCTTTACCCAATCAATTTGACAAAAAAATTTTCATGAAAATGGGCCTCTTGATCACGATGATAGCAAATACTCAATTTTATTTGATACAAAGCCCTCCTCATCTGTAAGCATCTATCAAATACGTATTGTAATATACTTTCGTTTTAACAATACAACCTGGCTTTATTGTTGACATATGGCAATCTCTTTGAACCAACAAGAAAAATGCTGAAGAGGACATAAGTGAAAACCCGACTGGGATTTTTTTTTCAAGTGGGTTTCAGCGGAATTTCAACCCTCAACCTCCTAATTGGGAGACAGGTGTTTTAAGAACTAGGTCACGGAGGTCGTCTGGTGGACCAGTGGATGAAAGCAGGTCCAAATAAATGACACCAGATAAAACATTGCCAAAAAATAATGGTCCAATTAGGCCCAACGCTGACAATTCACACCGCACTGTAATCTCTAGTAAGTTCACATGGTGTGTTTTTGTAAAATACAGGTTTCAGTTGCCGTTGCCAAGCTGCAGTTGCCAAGCTGCAATTGTGTTGATAAATTGAGTCGTTCAATTTGAATGTAGCCTATTCCCTCTAAAGAATCTTATTTGACAACTGTGGGCATGTTTCTTATTTTGACAGGTATCACTAATATAATTGAACTTTTACCTCGGGATCATTTTCATTGAGGGCTTAGACCAACGTTGTAATATGCCTTAGACATTTTCTGTACCCCACAAAACAGAATCATCAAAGTAGATGTCTTCTTCCTGGTGTCATGTCAGGTCCCGCCAACGTTGGTATATTTCCACTTCCTCTTCTTCCTAGTGTCATGTCAGGTCCCCCCAACGTTGGTATATTTCCACTTCATCTTCTTCCTAGTGTCATGTCAGGTCCCCCTAACGTTGGTATATTTCCACTTCATCTTCTTCCTAGTGTTATGTCAGGTCTCCCCAACGTTGGTATATTTCCACTTCTTCTTCTTCCTAGTGTCATGTAAGGTCTCCCAACGTTGACTATCACCTGACAGTTAATATCTTTGTCCCTGGCACCCGGCAGCTCAAAAAAGATCCCCAACGCTCCTTATACCAGTTCAATCACGTATATTGCGGAGCCAGGAGATTTGCATCCTGCCAACACATCTTCGACCCTCTATTTTGCCTTGGATGATCAGGTGCAGTAATTTGTACTTTTCTCCTCTAAGTACATGACCTAAATAGGACACCTTTCGGATTTTAATATTAGTCAGCCACTCTATCAACTTTGACTCTTTGAAGAACCCTTGTGTTGCTGACCATAAATGTCCAGGGTATCCGTAGCATTCTCCGATGTATCCACATTTTGGAAGCTACCAGTTGGTTCATACTACCAATTTTGAGAGTCCATGATTCCACTACATATAATGACACTGACCAAACGTAGCATTTGACTAACCGTTGTCGAAGTTTCAAGTTTAGATCATTGCAGAATACGCTTCTCATTTTATTAAAAGCCGCACGAGATGTTTCAATTCTGCTATTGAGTTCGGTTTCTGGGTTGAGGTCTTTCACTAGGATACTTCCGATGTATTTAATTTTGTTCACTCTCTCTATATCAGCACCGCTCAATGTAAGATGTGCTCCTGCGTGATACTGCCGGTCAAACACCATGAACCTAGTATAATATTTCATGGTGTTTGGCCGGCATATTTCATTATCATATTTCCACCACCGTTTCTTTTCGTGTTGTGCTTACGGACATCTACGGTCTCCCAGAACGATGCTTGCAGAATCTCAAACAGTTTATTCTGCTTCAAATTTATCTTTAAGTCTTTGTACTTCTATTACGTTCTCGCATCTCTTGTAGTATTTAAGTATGAATTTTCATTCTTCGAAAGATAAATTTTCTTTCCTTTTCTGTAAGACCAAACTTTACAGGTATAAAGATAAAATCCACATCGGAATAGATCTCTTATACAAAGACTTCGCAGTTATAAAAAATATACAATAATAATTAAGACAAAGAACCAACTCGATTCTGGAAATACTAAATACGATTTATTTTTTTCTTGAGAAAATTCCATCTGTTATTAATTGGAAACTATTGAAAAGCAAGAAAATTAATGAAAGGCATTTTTCTATAAAGCATTGAAAGGGATGGTTGAAGAAATATAAATCATCTGAAACTATCCGTTTTTGCTTGTATCTTTTCAGAAAATTAATTCCATTAATTAAGCTCCATTTTGACAGATATGGTATACTGTTTTGACATTATGTATCGATTTAAATGTATTGCTTTATTTTGATAGATTCTTCAATTTTTCTTATTGATAGCTTCATTGGTAAAACATCTATCTACCGATAATAATAAAAGGAAAATTTATATAGCGTAGTTCATAGAGCACTATGCTCAAGAGTGACGCATCCTGTGGATGTGAATTTCATTTCCGAGAGTAACAAATTGATTTTAAAAAGTTTCAAGTCTGTTTTTTTATTAATTTTTCTAGTTAGTTAGAAGATATTGACACATAGAAGTAATCCCTTCAAGTTGACAACAAAGATATAACAGTTTACAATTATTAAGACTTCGTTCTTATGGTACTTGAACGTTATAATGCCACGTTAAGGTGAATAAGATCTGAAACTGAGATAAAAGCCTAGGTGTAATTTAAAATAATTCATTATTTACCAGGCTACTTCTGTCAACAAATAGTGTCTTTGACTTAAACATAAAAAAAAATACTGTTGTTATTATTAATAAAATATTAAGTCACAGTATTTTTATTCTAGTTCTACGCTTGGCCGACGACCTCCGCGGTCTAGTTGGTAAGACGGCTACCTTCCAAACCGGAGGTAACGGGCTTAAATCCCGCTGGAACCCAGATTTTTTTAAAAGGATTTAAGTCTGGTTTTCACTAAAACCCTCTTTCTGGTTGGCTGGAAGAGACTGCCACGTGTCAAATAAGCCAGCTAGATTGTATTGTATACATCGAAAGTGTAATCCAATACAATATCCGTTTAACGGGTTATTTCAGTCACTGGAAAGAAATGTAGTTATGATAACTTAAAAAAAAAAACTGTTGTCTGTTTTATTTTGGTACTATCGAATTTTGAACTCCCAACTTCGACAGTACCTAAAGGCAAGCATTTTATTAACTAGGGAACAAGATTACCTGATAATTGAAATTAAATGATAAAAAACATAAATTTTCTGAAATATTTCAATAGAAAAGTTCAAATTTTCTAAAAACTTAATACAGCAGCTTTTTAATTTACTTTATTGTATAAAAATAACATTTTTTCAAATAAAAAAGAAACGCTAACAAACCGAGATAGATGAAATACAATTTAGAAGAAATATTTCTCATCTTGAAATAAAACAAAAGATTAGGGGCTAGAAAGAAGGGAAAGAAGTTTCAATATAAGCCTATATTGGTTTCAGGGGAAGAAAATCAAATAAAACTAGTACAATTTACAAAGTAACCCCATGAATCAGGATGTTAGATCTCTTCAGAGTTCAAAAGTCCTTGTGCCTTTTAATGTAAATCCTTCAACGTCAAGTGGGGTTAGTTTGGAATGGAGTTTTTTTAACGTTTTTGAGTATCAACTATAAAGCTTGCTTCCTTGTCTGGAGACTTGAGATATATGAAGAAGGAAAAAAGAAACGTATGAAGACTTGAACTCGTACATAAACAATGTAACAAATTTGATCTGCTTTCACTCTTGAAATTTGACCAGTCTGTGATAAAAAAATTAATATCTTGCTGTTGTTTTATCAAAGGTATCGATTTTAATCTTTATAAATCTCCACATTAGAATATTTTACGATAAATAACTTTGTTATCCCTCTTATAACATTTCTTCTCGCTACACGTGATTCTACCCCCGTTCCAGAGGCTATTTAAAGGCGGAATGATTCCTCTTAAACATTTTTCCTCTTCATTCATCCTGTCATTTTAAAATATGTAAGTTAAAATTTTATTTTATTTATATTGAAATCTTTCACTCTGTGGCTCGTCTTAAGTCACATGACACCAGTTTACTATAAACATTGTTCTCATAATAATAAACCTGGAGAATTTCACCTGAAGAGAATTTAGGGGTAGGAGTTAGAAACATGTGTAGGGTGGATACATGTAATTAGTGGAATATCAAACTAAATTTAGCTACAATTTCATGCCTAATTATTGTCTCTGAGCCGCTGCTTAGCAAAATATTAAATTAACAAACTGACCTGTCATACACATCCTATATTATTACAAAGCAGTTCTTAAAGTATTTATAAATGTCACGATAATCAATTTAAACAACTTTGAAATCGAAACACAAACTGACCGATATACATTGAAATACAATTTGGAAAAATTTAAACCACTTTGAAATCGAAATACTAACAGACCGATATACATTGAAATACAATTTGGAAAAAAACATGTTTTCATTTGAAACAAAACAAAACATGGTTTTGAAGATTTCAATATAACATTATATGTATATTGGCGAAAACAAAGTTAAAAAAAAACTTAAAGACAATGGTGGTAGCATCTAACTCTTTTTTAATCTATCAAACCATCGTTATTTTATTCTAAAGGAGAACTACAGTGACGGGCTACAATAGTTACTTAAACGACACAGGCATATTTTTCGGAGGTATAATGGTACCTATGAATTCAGTCATATCTATTATTTCAAAAGAGAAAAAAATGCCAGTGTGCTCCAACCCTCTCACTTCGGTGACCCATCGGATCCAGTACAGCGACGTGGTCGGTGAGTTTGCTGGTGTACAGCGGTTCTTTCGCTTAAAAATCAAACTTCACTTTCCAACGGAATTGACGTTGAAATGGTGAGGGGATCCTCGACTACGAGGCCCAGCAACGACTTTTGACAACGACGACAGAAAAGTTTTGATTGAATGACCTTCTAATTCTTGACTTTCATCCGGCAGGTTTGGCCTCGAGTCTCGATTGTACCCAAAAAAATTGCTAGTCTGGTAAAAAAATAGTTCGTTTGATAACAACCCTCGCACGCGCTGAGCGGTAGTGTTGCCAACACGTTCAATATGAACCGCGAGTTCCGTACCTACTTAAATAAATAAAGATTTATTGAAATACATAATGAATCGCCCGTATATCTTAAGACAAATAACTGAAAATACATTTGAGAGAGAAGCTATCAATCGGTCTGGGCTCATCTTATAACTAACACCCGGTCGAGATATACTCCATTATTTTTGGGCGAGCCTGGCCGCGAGGATATGAAATGTTTTCCAGCCAACATACTTTAGAGGTTTTAAACCTGAAAGCTGCATTTTTGGGACCGAAGACAATATTCCCTCTCGGAAACGCTCGTTAACCCTTAGAGATCGGCTAAGATTTACGCGAAGTACTCCCTCAAACCGGCGAGAATTTTAAACATTGGAACGCACTTATAAACAATTTAATTACTCTTCACACAAAATGAATAAATAAACCAAATAAACAGCATATTATAGTCAAATGGTGTACCTTTGTGTTAGTATAAAAATAATCAGAGTTTTTTGTTTCATATTGACTTTAAAATAATAAATAAAAATATATTACCGTGAGAATGGAGCTGCCACTTAAGTAAATCACTTGTGGGATTTTTTATTATAAGGTCTATCGTAAACATTTAGTCATCCACATCGAGAATGTACTTTTGAACATGATCTCCATATACAAAAATTATCGTTATCCGAAAGAATCATAGTAATAATTAAATTTAATGGAAGGTCTAAAAAAATATCTCGGCACAAACACACACACTCGCGCAACTGTTCGTCGGCATATGGATAGGGTGTCCATGAATTAGTATTGCATATGTAACTTTTAAAACTCAAAACTTTTGAATTGTGTGATATGCCTTAAAACAATTAGTTGGACATAAGGCAACTTCGCAGTCACTACACCAATAACGAGTTTGAACACGTTTCTGAGGCTGCCGCGTAGTATTTTTACATACAAAACACCGCCGATAAACCGATTGTCTCTTAGAATTGATAGTTTGTGGAATGTCTGATAAAAAATGTCGTGCACTTAGTCTAAGAGGATGGTCACCACTTTGTTTGGATTTAGGTGTTGACTCCGGATGATGATATTTTTGTAGAAGTTGTCGAACAACTTCTAATTGGAAGTCTGTTAGGCTCACGTCTTTTTTTGTCTTAAACTTAAACATCGCGTGAGCATTTATTAATACCACGTCAATTGTACGAAACGCGATCTTTTTGTACCACTTATTGGTTTTACGGACGCACTCTACAAACGTGATCATCATATCTGACCTGTCTACGGAGCCCATGTGTTTGTTGTAACTAACTACACACGATGGTTTCACAATAGCGGCTTTTGTTTTGTAATCTACTTTGCCGGTTTCTATTGGTGACGCATCTTCTGCAGTTGTCAACATGTGCACATCTCTCTTGTCGTGCCATTTTACAGCAAGTAGACATCCAGAAGTCATTGATGATGTTTCACCTATCTGCACGATTCCAAATTTTGGCAGGTACTTCCTAGTTTTTTTTACTGTTCCACAGGCGTTGGTTTTTTGATCGTGCAAATACTTAAATAAAGCTGGACTTGAGTACCAGTTATCCGTATAAACAGTATGCCCTTTACACAAATATTCCGATAGTAGGCACACAACCACTTTTCCCGAAACCCCCATATCCTTGGATAATTGTTCGTCTATATTACTTACGGGTATTTCGGTTTTTGCTCCACAATAAATAATTAATTTTAAAACTAAACCGGTTTCACAATCGCACAGAACAAAGAGTTTGATTCCAAATTTGTGCCTTTTTGCCGGCAAATACTGTTTTATTCGTAACCTACCTTTGAATAATACTAGTGACTCATCGATACACAAATTTTTAAAAGGATAAAAAAAAATCTTAAAATTTTCACACACCGAATCGACAAAGTCTCTTATTTTATATAGAATATCGTCTTTTGGCTGTTTGCAACTATCGGAAAAATGTAGCATACTTAGAATAGACAAATATCTATCTCGTGACATTGTCTCGCCAAAAATTGGTGACGATATTAATTTGTCCTTTGTCCAATATTGCCTGATCCTGCTTTTTTTGCTCCGAACCATAAGCATTGATAAAGCGAAAAATAGATATATTTCATCAGCATTCACGGGCTTCCATTCATTCATTTGTGAATGCTGGGAAAATGTTTTTTTTATCTTTAGTTGATCATAATATCTATTCGTTTCTTCAGAAACTTTTCTCACTATGTCACTACTCAAAAATAGTTCAAAATAATCTATTTCCCGACTTTCTTCATTGAGATCGCAATTTCTCAATCCAGATTGTTGGTTGAAGTCATGCAATACTGGACGAAAGTTAATGCCATTTTGCCACTCAGATGAAATATTGTCTACATTTACGGTTGATGTGGGCTCTGTATTATCTAAAACATTAGAATTGTCAATTTCACTATCACTAATTTCTGAAGGATCATCGACGTCCTCAATATTATCCGGTATATAATCTTCGTCGTCAGTCATAGAAAAATCAGAATCAATGTCTAGAATATACTGTTCTATTGCATCGTCATCCATCTTTTAAATTATGAAATGGTTCAATAAACAGAAAAATAGTTATACACTCAAACAAAACATCAATGTTCACAAACCAGCATTATTATGAATAAAAATCTACACAAATAATAAAATTAAATGAGTTCCCTCACACAAAAAAAATTGTTTATAAAAAAAAAACAAATTACAACGAACTCCGAACGTAATGTCTAATAAATAACAATATAACAGTCACCCTAAATAAACATACACTCGAGATCAAGTACGTGTACCGACACAGATAAACACTACCACTTCGCGACTCGGCGGTTATATGACTGTATGAGTAACCGATGGCCGCTATGGCGCGAAGTT